>BGPR01008188.1:43704-65493 GCA_013235015.1 Araneus ventricosus
CACATTTAACATCCCAAGAACTTGTGGAAAAGATCTTGCTAATGTTACTGAATCTTACAATAACTTTATTTCTCTTTCAACGGGAAAACATTTTGAAAATTAAAGGTATCCCACAAGTGGACCAGTTTTTCTGGTCTTCTCTTCTCGCCACCCCTATTTCTATATACTTCTTTTTTTAACTAAGTTCGTTTACGCTGTCTTGAATTGTTCTTGATTCATTGATGACCCTCATTATTTCAACCATAAAGATTTCAATACAACTAAAAATATACCTGCATCCAAAGACCGAACTAAATTCATGCAAACCAACAGCTGGTCAAGAAACCAATATTTTTCTGACTTAATTATTGAGAACGTCAAAAATACTTTTTTAAAAAATTGATACCTATGACAAAGAAACGAGTTTTAAATTCAATGCTCAATAGATATACTTGGAACTCAAATATCTCTTCTAGCCAAAACACTATCATTAACCAACTCATAAGAATTAACAAAAAACCTGCAGCGATAAAAAATTCAATCAAGAAACAAATTCAACAAATAACCCAATAGTAATGAAATTCTACCTCCTTACGAACCTTAATTAATGGTTTCTTGTAAGTACAGGATTGCAGTTAGAGCTATGCTATGCAGCTCCACACTGTAGGTCTCATCCAGACAGGTCTAATGTGATTGGCCTGAAAACGCATCTTTGGCCGTTTATTAATTTGATTAAATTCAAAGGACATTTAAATATTCTACCGTTTCCACCTTAATTTTTAACCATATTAGTTATATCTTACTATTTTAAATCTCAACTTTTCCTTATCATCATCCCTAGTTTTATATATACACCTTTATATTTTATATTTTCATACATTAATTTTTAAATACAATTCTCTTTTTCGTCATTTCTTTCACCTTCACTGCTCTGCCGTAGTTCGCTTCCAATTCCATCGATTTCCTAATCTTCTAATGAAACCCTCCGATCCCTGAATTTGATATTTTCAAAATGGTCCGGTCACTACATGACGCGTCTTCAGTTATTCGCCAGTCACGTCTCCTGCTTGGTAGTGATCTCCCTAGTCGAGTCTGTAATTTCATTTTATTTTATTTTATCCAAATCATATTTGCTCATAATGCTCAAGTAAGGACACATTTTAGCTATATACTGCACACTGTCTGCAGAACATTATGATTTCAATGCAACTTTAAATGGTCTGTATAGATTTTAATTTTACCCTGATGGAGCATATATACGCTTTTACCGATTTTACTGGGCATTCTATTTCATTTTAAATATTTTTGACTTTCATGATATTGATATATCTCCACAAATCTTCTTTGAATTGGTGCATTTTTGAGCATCTGCTGTATTTGTAAGTATATTTTTCATTTCATTTTATATTCCCTTGCATGTATATATTCCAATCTCTTGCCTTTCCTTTACCGCAGTTTTATTATTTTGGTTGAGGAATGATTTTAAATAAAGTATATGTTGTTTTTACATTTCTGCTATGTTTGTTCTGTAATTTAGAGACGCCCCACTGATCGTTGATGTCGCCACCTTAACCTGCATATTAATTCCTTCTGGGTTCTTTACCTGCATGAAATTATGCCCTTTTAAATCTCCTAGATAATGTCAGAGGGTTCAATCATTTCAGAGGAGCCTGTGCTCTGGTACTCTAGCTGCGCTGGGGCTACCTCCTGATCAAGATCACAAGCACCCGGTGTTCCATTTTTTTCGTAATGTCAAAGAAATATTTCATTATAAAATAAGAAATGCAGTGACTTGCCAAGATAAAATCCCTCATTCCCTTTCTTGATCCCAACCCTTGTCTCCTCAGACACTTCAACTAATTTTGGATGCAAATGTTTGACGCGGGATACTACCCAAAATGTGGTTTCATGTGATAGTGAGACAAACCAGCAACACCCTTAAATATTTAATTCATCGTCTGATGATAAATATAATAACAAAGAAAATCCAACAGAGAATCGTCCACTTCCAGTAGCTAATGATTTCAGCATAAAAGTTTACTATATGTGTGTTAGATATTATTCCGATAAAAAACAAGATTAGAAATTTTAAAAACTTACATGCTATAAATCTGAAACCATTGCCCATTTGGAAACTAGAATATTTCAAACAAACGATCAATCGTCCGTTATGTGCATCACAACTTTCTGCCTGTTTCTATGTACATAAAACAAAGAGGTTGTGAGTGTAAGGTGTACAAGAAAATTATATTGATTATCAATAGAAGAACTGAACAATCAGACTGCCTATCAAGAACTAAAAAAAAACAATTGAAAACGATTTCAATAAAAGTTTTAACAACAACAAACCCAAAAAAATTTCTACATCTTCTATCAAAATAAACTAGCAGCTTTGAAATATCTACATACTTTCAGAACTATTAACTAACACCTACCTCACAACGTATTTAGGTGATTAAAAGCCTATGCAGAAAGTCAGGTCAAACGACATTTTTATATGAGACAATCAATCTCTAAAATCCAAGACAATTAAATTGGGAAGCTCTAAATTAGTAATTTAACTTATCTCATGTACACATTAAATAAATAAAGCCTTTTAAATATATGATAATACAAATACATTTCTCAAGTGAATTTATAATTCTTTTCTTAAAAAATATAGAAACGTATTAGAATCAACTGTCTCCGCGTCAATAAAATGAAGAGAAAACATAAAATTATGTGAATCCTTTCTACAACATCCTACTATAACCTTTATTGATTATTAAGAAACGAAGAATTAAGGTCGATAGAATAACGAAGGTACCAAATTGTCCATTTTCAAAAAAATTCTTCTAAAACACATAATAAAAGTTTTCACGACTTATACTTTGGCTCCTTTAAACTATAAATTTAGCGGTACACTCCAGCAGTTTTTCACCGAATGAAATGGAAGATTATTTCACCAAATGATCAAAAAAGCAATACAGAACTAATCAATGCATATCTGATGAATTCCTGCATTATATGAAGTTACCGAAACTCGTAACAGCTATCATTATAAACCTATTGATAAGCAGCCGGCAAATTCGGCTTATTTTCATCGGTGCAAAATTTTATCTTGGTCTTATTAGAGCGAACCAAAGCCTAGAAAAATCGTGTTGTAAACGCTACCACTATTAAGAAAATTCAGAAATTTTAAACAAAAAAAATTACGCCATGAAATGCAAAGGTCAACTTCCGTGAGACAAGGAAGCCATCCCAAGTCCACAAACAGCCTACAATCAGGAGGTCATTTACGGCATGAATATTCTATATGTGAGGTAAACCTGAATGAATCTTCCAAAGATCTTTGAATGTATTTATCCCAAGCTGACTAGTGAATAAAATTTAATTCCTGGATGAATTAAAACAATACGTTATTTCATTCCCTAAAATAGCTAAAGGATAATAGAAACCATGGACAAGCACCTTCAGCCAAGCATCCCATTAGATAAATGAAGCCCTGAATGAAATCTATTTCTATTGACCCAAAAAACTTACTGAAGATCCCACAATCTCAGGAAAGATCTTACAAATGCATTGTATTTATACAACTTTATTTTCAATGTAAAAAAGCATCTTTCAGCAAATTGGCATCCTGCCAAGGGACCAAAGCTATTCTTGCCAATTTGGTTTCATTTTGAACGGAATAGATTCTATTAAATCGAATCTAGTCTTTAGATTCCATTGAAATTCCAATTATCGTAACTATGAGATCAGTTACAAACTAATACTCTAAATCCAAATACGAAATTCACAAACAGATAGCTATCGCAGAACCATTTTTCTCTGGACTTAATTGATAATCAAAATATTTCAGAAAAATTGATGACTACAGACAAAAAGCAAATGAGTTTTAAATTCAAATGTCAATAGATGGTATTTTTTTTTGGAACCTAAAGGATCTTCTCTGAAAACCCAAAAAACACTTACAATTCAAACTCATATGAATTAACAAAACCAGCGATAAAAAATTCAAACAAGAAACAAATTCAACAATTTATAAATAACTAATAGTAAATTGAAATTCCACTTCTTTCTACACAACTTTTTTTAATTAGTCAGTTTACAGATGTAAGTATGTACTGTAAGATAGAGCTATATGCAATACTGTGGTAGGGAACTGACCCATGATAATGATTACCCTGAAAACCATCTTTAAATGTTTATTAACGATTTCAACAAAGATGATTAACATTTTAATGTTTCACCCTAATTTTAACCACTACACCATTTTTAAATTTTCCTACCATCATCTCAATTTATATACACCCAGATGACAAGTATTAATGCAAAATATAATTTTCTTCATGTCATTTCTTGTCCTCATCGCTCTAGTTCTGCTTCCCATCCATCATTTCAATTCATCGAAATTCCTAGAAGTAACTTTATTATTTTCAAACATCCACTACTCATACATGGGTTCAAAGTATTCCCGGTTTCCACGTCCCTGCTATACCCCCCAAAGTTTGAAGTCTGTGTCATGAAATTTCATTTCTTTTATTTTTATTTCATTCAAATTCTTGGTTTATCAAAATGTTCGGGGTAAAGGACAGTGTTTTTTAGCTATATGCTAACACTGTTCGCAGAAAACATTATGATTTCACAAATTTTTTAACGGTTCGTATAGATTTTACTTACCCTGATGAGCATCTATACGCTTTTACCGATTTACTACAGTCTCTCCATTTTATTTTAAAATTTTTGACTTTCATGATATATATATATATATATATATATATATATATATATATATATATATAGATATATGTGGAATCGAATGATTATTTCTCCCCAACTTATATTCCAGTTTCTAATACAAAGAAGGCTGAACAATATGAAATGGATACACATAATCCATTTTTACCATAGACATGAGAAGTCTGATCAAATCCATGGTCCTTGCACTATAAAAATCCAAACAAAATCATAGCCATGAGGTATTCAAAAAAGGCAGATGTCTTCATTCAAAATATTAACTTATGAAATTGAAGTTAGCTTTCTACATTTTGCTATTTTGTGTGCGTGGGGGGAATAATGCCAGTTTTATTTGCAGTTCTATAAAGACAAAAACACAATAATATTTCAGTAACTTCAGTTGTGAAGCAATTTTTTACTTGGAATAGAATATTTGTATTGCACACACAATTTATGAACTATTAGAATTGACCCATAAAATATAGGTATTATGTACAATAATCTGTGCTGTATCTGTCTCATAAAAATGGCACGCCCAAAAACATGCAGTTATCAGACATTATTATTACAACAAATAAATTGCTGAATTTTATTACAACAGATGAGGAAACCTACAATTGAAATGGTCTTTAAGACATATTCCTCGAAAAAGCATTCAAATTCAACTACACATCATTTTAAAAGTATATATTTTCTGCAAAGTCAACATTGGTTTACATTCAAAACTCAAGCCGATACTGTACAAATGGCTAATTACTTAAATCTTACATATTAAATCATATTTCATTGACTAGAGCATTTATTTCCCAATTATTTCATGAAAAACAACTGTACAGAATATTCAAAAATGTTATTTTGATGTTTTGTAAATGAAGTACTCTCTGGAGTGTGCTTGTCTCTAGTTCATGCAATTATATTGTGATTATAGATGTAGTAATTTTAAAAAATATTTAAAAAAGTCAAAACAGAATATTTTATTGCATAACAAATTACATTCATATAAAGAGTCAATTCATGCATTCATTTTTAGAAATCATAACTGTATATATTTAATGAGGAGAGAGACTTCAAATTCAAAACGTAAATATTTTCCTAAATATAAAGTCTCACCTATTTTGAGCGAATTACTATCAAATTACTTATCACAGAAGTAAAAAGAAATACTGCTTAATAACTGCCAACCTATCTCAAATAATAAATCACGGCATATTGAAAATAAGCACCTATGTTTTGTTTTTCCTAAAATAAATACAAATAACAATCACATAGCTTTTAAGAACAAATATTTAAGTAAATCAAATTATAATGTTCATGAAATTGAAATACACTTGAGTAAAAAAAAGCTAAATGATATGCATGTGTGTTTCTTTGGAACTGACAGCAATTTGTTCATTTGTCAATCCAAATTAAACAAAGTAAGTACTTTTCAATAAAACAGTAGGTATACTTTACAGACCGATTCGACATAGTAAAGATTAGACATTCACTTTATTTGTTTATGCTTCCAGTTCGGAAAGAGTGCTCTCTTTTGGTTAGTCAATCGTTTCTACTTCCGATACTCTCGGAAAGGGTATAAAATTTCTCACTTCCGTTAGACATGGCTTTGATTTCAGCGCCAAATTGATGGTCATGGGTATTTTTTCCGAAGAAATTGAGTACACGTGAGCGTGAGCAATCCATGACGGATAGTTACCGATAGGATGGGGTAGGGCTCCTGAAGTGGGGAAGAAAAGCAATCCAATGCTTACGGCTAATGTTTATATTGAAGGCTGCGGTGGACGAAATTAAAAGATAGGAGCGATTTAAGACACCGCAAGTCAAGTAAATTTAATGATCTCTGAATGTGTGAACGATTTAAAATGGAGAAAAGAGAAAGAAAATGTTCCGGTCTCTGGAATTAATGGAATTGTGAGAACAATCTAATCAAAATTATATGCAATAATTTCAAATGCAGAAAATAATTTTAGAGAACATTTTGAATTACTTGTGGTTCCAAACATTCTCCATCGAAGACGTTAGATATTTAAAATTTGGAACTCAAACAAGATACTAAATTAGCAGAATCAGAGTGTTTAAAGCCAAACTAGGTTCAATTATTATTAGGAATTGAATCATTTTTTAAATTCTGAAAGGTAACAAAATTATGATTGATGACTCCCTGTTCTTACAAGACACAGGAAAATCAATATCATACAAAGAAAGCCAAAAAACAATGATTAACTCAGAGGTAATCGAAAAAAAAGAAAACAAATAATCCATTCTAGTCCATTTTTTCAAGGGCTAAGGACTTTATTCGAAATGGATTCAAAATAATAATTGGGAAATTTTTCTGTAAGAAATTTTCATTCCGCCAAACACAGCTTCTCTTAGCCCGAAATTCCCAAACAAAAGACAAAGGAGATCTGTACACCAAAAAGCATATTTTCAAAATAATGAAAAAACACAAACATCCAAACGCAAATAAGATTGATTAAAATTATCAGCCATCTGGCTTTTTTAAAATCAGACATCATAAATAAAAACTTACCCTATGCCCATAGTTGAGAAGAAGTTCTTCATGTAAACACAAACCCACGATAACTTTCTTTTAAAAGGAGGTATTATCATATTATTATTGAAGAAACACTTTTCCCATGGCGCCATCTATATTTAAAAAAACAAAACAGAAGAAGTTAAAACAGGAATTTTTTTGTGAATGGAACCAATTTAGACATATTAAGGAAAAAAATCTCTTATTTTCCAGCCATGCATCAATGAATGTAATTTTTTAGATTGAATAATCCAGACTTATTTTAAGGATAATATCTTTAATGCCGTGAATATTAAAAGTGAAATGGTTGTCATTAAGAGACTTTAAAAAACATTGGAGGCCATTAAAAAATCATTTCTATTATTACATAGTTTTTTTAAAATGCTGTTAGCTTGACTAAAAATTACGTTTCTAAAAACTCTAGAATCTATATTGGAGTGATAATCACAAATATTTTTACAGTTGAAATTAAATTCAGCGCTTTTATCATACAGGCCAATTAGAGTTTTTGCTTAGTAATTTCAATTTTTATATCTAAAAAGGTAAATTTATTTTAATGAGAGTTCGTTTTATTAAGTTTAAGTTCTTTTGGATAACAATTAATAATGGAACCTAAGCTGTCAGAATTTAAAATAAGCTAATAATCTATGTATATGCATCCATAAATTATATTATTTCAAATAATTTTAACCTCAAAAAGTGCAAGAAGATATTGGCTAGTGAACTGGAGACTGTAACACTCATCGGAATTCTTTAAATCAGTTTAAAATATTGAATACAATTAAAAAGATTTTCTTTAATGCTGAAATTACAAATTCCGAACCAGTCAGTTTTCTTAATAATAGAGTCGTTAAGAAATCTATTGTATATACAAAGGCCAACTTCCACTAATTTATCATATGGCAGAATAGTGTAAAGATTTTCGAAGTCAAAAGAATTGAAATTGCAAATTTTGTTATTATTCAGGAGGTATAAAACTTCAGCATTATTGCAAATAATTAAGTTATCTTCTTTTTTAATTCCATCTAAAATAATATTGAATAATTTGTAGAAATGTCTACTGATAAAATTATCATAACATCCTGTACCCCATGTAACAAATCTAAAGCTAGTAGGATTTTTATGAATTTTAACATTTGGAAAAAGATACGGATAGTTTAAAGAACATGTATTAATTTTGAGTCTAAACAAAAGCCAACATTCTTTTATCTATTTCCCTTTAATTGCAGTCTACTAGGCTAAAAGTTGCATCGGAGTTATATTAATTAATTAAGGGACTGTGTTCGGTTACGTCAGTTCGGTTACTGGGAAATTGCCTTGCTTCCAGACATTGAAAAATTATTTATTGCTAAATGAACACTGTAATTTTGAAGAAATGACAAAAGAACACGTTCGCAATTTAAAAGAGAATTTGGAACTGCGTATAGAGAAAGTTCCACATATAAATGAATCTCTAAAGTATCTTTCCGATGGTGTGTTTAATGATAGAGGCTCTAAACATGAAATTGGAATTTGTGCTGACACAAGTCCTTCTCTGAAGATTCAAAGAACATTTGCTGAAATAGACGGAAATGAACAGGAATGCGGTGTCAACTTAGACCGCACACTTTTTTAAGTTGAACCTGCATGCCTACTGCGCTTCGCACCTTGGCGGGGTGGCCAAATATTTATAGCCAAAGATTGTTTACATTTGGTCTGATGCGTTTAGGAGCTGACGTGTAATGACGCCTGTGAGTAACGGGTTCATCGTTTTATGTTAGATTCCTGAATAAATTGCCTTAATGGAATTATTGTGTAAAGATGATTGGTTAAGAATCTTTTAGTACGTAAAGATGTCTGGGAGCAAATGCCTCACTATTTTATGATAGATTCATGAATAAACTGACTGAATGGAATTATTGTTTAAAGATGATTGGTTCAGAATCATCCAATATGTTAAGATTCCTGTGAGCAAAGAGCCCATGGTTTTATGCTATATTCCTGACTAATCATATAGTCCTTTTAAACAATTACTCTTTTATATATATACTGTCCGCCTAAGACGACCAGACGGTTCGTCAATCTTGTATTAATTATAATCAGGCAATTAAGACTGCCAACTTCAACATCTAAGTTTCTGTAAGTTGAAAGCAATAATTGCAATAAAGAACCGAGAAAGGAATTTAAAAAGACAAACAATGAACAGGGATATATTAATATAACTTTATTTCAATCTTCTATGTACAAAAAAAAATGTCCAGACTATTTTTGCATTCAATGGTTTTTTATTTATTCTATTATATTTAACTGTTAAAAAAGTATTAAGCACAAAGATTCATTAAATATTGAAAAGATTTTAAATATTTATTAAGTAATGAATAATTTAAAGAACAATGATGACATTTTTCAGACAAAATTATTTAACATATTATAACTAATTTCAACTCGAAAGAATTATTTGTTTCTGTGCAAATAAGAGAGTTGACTACATTTTATGAATCTTATAACTAAATTCATGATAACCAATTAAATCAAGTCATTAAAAACAACAATGAGTCAATAAAAACAACCATATCTATGTAATAAAAAGCCTCAGGTGTCCGTGACGCTTGGCAAAGTGCTAAAGAGTTTCGAACAGTCTGTCTACAAATTAGCATACACACGGGAAACTGTTTGGATTCTGTGGTGATTTAATATCAAATATACGTTATACCAGAATTAAATTAATTTCCTAATATAATCTTTCAAGTTTTTTGTTTATTTTCGGTTTGCTTTTTTTTCCTCTGAGTGTTGGGAAAAACTGAATCTTTTTGCTAAATTATAAAATCCTCAAAGTATCCAACTGACGTTATTGCTATTTGATGGGTTTTTTATTAGATGAGACAGTTGCCTTACTTTTACATTTTATGGTGATTCATTGACGCGGGACTCCGTTAATATCAAATGGAAGGTTTAGTAGAATTATTTTATTTTTCTACTTCTCGGCTATCTTTTTGTAGCATTAAGAAGTACCGGTCGTTTTCTTTCCTTTTTTATTCAATTCCTCCACGCGGAACTCCATGAGAAAAATTCTGTCTTCGTTTCTGTTAAAAGGGTTCTTTCTTTTTCGTACCTAATTTTAGAATTGAATTTTTATGTATTTTGCATTTAATATTTTTCCTTAATTCTTTCATATACTGAAAGGCTCCCTTTTCTTAAAGATTAGAATTCATCAAATCAGCATTTTTCAAATTTTATATTTGATTACGCATTTCTTTCTCTTAATGAATTTTGCAATATTTTTATTCGGACAAAACTAAAGTAATTGTTAAAAATAAAGTTATTAACAAAACGAAAGTTAGTGTCAATTCTGTTTCATCAATTTTGTTTCTTGTGCTTTTTTATCTCTTAAGCACTCTACCAATGTTCATGAGATTTTCTACTACAATTTTCATTTATAAATCTGTGACAATGAGATCTGAGATATTGTTGGCAAGATAAAAGCCCGTCTGAGACGGGCAGAAATCTTCTAGTTTATAAATAAAAAAATATTGTATTGAAATGCTTGAGAAACAATTCTTGAATAATAATTCTGTGCATAACAAAACACAAATACACAAAGGAGTCGAACATCTATAAACTATGAAAACAGAAATGGCCAATTAATAACTGTGTTTTATTTGCCAATTAATAGCTAATGTGAAATTCTGGGCTAAAAATTATTTCTAATTTATAATATGTTTCTAAAAATTATTTAGATAATTTAAAATATATATAGTATTTAAGCATTATATATTCAAGCATTAATTTATATTTACATAAACTTTAATGCTTGAAATGCTAGAATGTTTACTATTCTCTGTGCATTACAATATGTGGGAGAAAGTGGAGTAAAACAGGGTAAACTTGATTCTGGTGCTATTAGTTTTCGTATCTAGCAGGAAAATATTGAATTACATTCTACTAGGTTTATTTGTTTTAAGATATCAACTCTTTATTGTTCGTTTGATTTTAAAATATCCTAACTTAAAAATCATCACAGTTATAATTCTATATTTAGTCCAGCTTATTATACGTTTACTAAGGATTCATACCCTATAAAAAAATAAGGATTAACTCCAAGAATTGCGCTATTCTATAAAATACGGGACATTCAGTACTGATGATTCTTCCGATTAAGACGATAAAAACTCATCAGACATTTATTCTTAATATGAGTTGCTCAGAAGCCAAGGCGGACAAGTCCATCTTTTGATGTTTTCTGGATTTTGTAAATTTTGATGGAATTAATAATATTATTTTCAGTTATTAAAGATTAACTCATTAGAAGACTTTACACACTTTCTCTGATCAAATTAATGAACCACAAATTGAAAAAATTATTGTATTAAAAAACTGGAATTTTATGATTTTTTTTCCCGGACTTATCCGCATTGGCTTCTGAACGACTCATATTTTAATGATGTATCTTCTAATTTAAATAAAAAGAAGGGTTAATCCATTGTAGAAACTGTCTGTGTCCACGAACGCTGCAGTGGCGCGGAGGAAGAAAACAACTGCTTTACATGTGAATTTTTGAACTAATATTCTTAAATTGAAATATAAAATAAAAATGATTGCAAGTTTTCCAATGAAAACCGAATTTTCCTAATTTCCGATATTGTTAAAATGTGTACCCGTTTCTACCCAAAAACTGGGGAGTTTGACTTTTTTTTCTAAATTAATCTTAATATAAATAAAAGTCATTGTGGCTATGTATGTGGGTATGTGGCTATGTTCGACATCTCCTCCCAAACCAATGGACTGCTTTCAACCAAATTTTGCACATTTATTATTGAAAACAAGGGAAGATATTTATGGACTTTTCTAAGTCCAAAAGTTAATTAAACAGTCAGTTAATTAGAAATTAACCGAAACCGTTTTTCCGCCGTAACTTCAGAGCAAATTGTCCAACAAAAAATATTTTTATACCATCTTAAAGTTCAAACTTTTGCCTTTTAAATGATACCAATTTTATTTCTGTGACAGTTTCTTTCAATTTTTATTATTTTTTTAAAGTTTAATAATTTTTAATTACGTGCAGACAATTTTGAAATAACGCAAATTTTTAGCTACTCCGTTGCTAGGCAACAGTTAGACGTTGAATTAATTTACATTTATTTTGAAATTTCTGCTTATTTTTATATATATGTTTTATATAAGAATAAAGTCAACCGTCAAATTTTAAAGGCCCCAAATCTTAATAAAATTTCAGTTAATTGGAAATTAAGCAAGATTTTGACATTTTCCGTGATATTTTTCATAAATATGTATTATGTCACAAAACCTACTTTTACGCATAATAAAAGTGTAAAAAATTAACTTTCCATGACACAACTTTCATTTCCGTTCAATTCGTTACCCTCATTTTAATAATTATTTACCCTCAATTTAATTTTTTTCAAAAATTAAATTGTGTTTAAAATTTACTATTTATAACACTTTTTTTTATTGGTGAAGAACAAGAATACATAAGAACTGTTGCTAGATCACATTAGAAGAATTTTGGATGAAGACGAATTTTATTTTTTTTAATTCATATTTATTCTAATTCATATTTATCTATTTTCTCAATGAAAAATTTACTATGTAATTGCCCCAAAACATCCGTAAAAATCTTTCTCATATTGCAAAATTTATGAACAAAATTTGAAGTACCAATGCAATAAATACTAATAACTTATGGAGAAATTAGCTTTCGGCGGTTTTTAAAAATCGTCTGGTTCAACTGAAATTCTTATTTGAATTGAAAAAACATTTCAGACGATAAAAGCATTTTGGGTAAAGTAATTTTCGATACAAAAGTAGTTTTTTACATAAAAAATATTAGGAATGAATGTATTTCAATCCCGAGCAAAGTTAGGGATAGCAGTTAGTCATTGATAAAAAAGTAATGAAACTGTGACTTTTCTGGAAAGATATATTGTTTTCCGATAAATAATGAATATTTTAATAACATTTGACAAGCTCTATGTTGAATATTTTAGCTCCTACAGTCCTTCGAACCTTAGCTACCCTATTTTATCTCACTTCCCGTATACATACACGCATAAAAAAGTAAGCATCTATAAAGCATACATTTGAACAATAGTTATACTCTATGCGGAACAAAACACGCAAATTTAACTATAAAAACACGAATTACCATTCATTAGCGACAGTGTAACATGAAAATCTTGCTTAAAATATTTTTCCATTGTAGTTTTAAAAACTACACAGACATACACAGACACAGGACCTAGCAACAATCACTTTTTTAACAACACCCATACACACTAAGAAATTTAACATCTATAAACTTTAAAAACAAAAATTGCCATATAATCGCTAATATGTAATTCTATGCTAAAACTGTTTTCCCATTGTAATACAATCTAACAAAAATAGACTAATTATTATTTAGATAATTTAAAAAGTATAGATTTAAGTAAACTATTATCTGTGTATAACAAAATATACGCACTCGCTTAAAATCTAAGTATCTTTAAAATACGCAAAATAAACTATGAAAAGCACATTTCCATTCAATTGCTACATTGTAACATGAAAGTGTTCGCTAAAATATTTTTCCATTATATTTTAAACACAGTTCTAATGATAATTACTAATTATTATAAAGCTAATTAGACTGAAGATATTGAAGCAATTCATAAAATATAAATTGCATATAAAAATATATGCACATAAAAAAAGAAACTTATTATCTATAAACTATTAAACATATATATTTTAATAATTCTTCTCTGTTCACAACAAAATTAAAACCAGACGCAATGTAACTTCACATCTATAAACTATTACAAACACAAAATTCCATTTAATAGTTAAAGTGAAATATGAAATTCTTGGCTAAAAATTTATCCTATAATTAAGAAAATAAAAATTTAATTATTTGAAATGTTTGAATAATTATTATTTTCTGTGGAATAAAAATATATGAACTCGCAAAGAGACAAATGTCGTGATTTTTCTTGGCAACAAAAAATCTGTTGGTTTAAATCACTGAATTCTTTTGGCTTTGTTGAACTGTGTACAGATATATTTTATTTTGCATTTCGCAGATCTGTATAATTATTAAAAATTGTAGACATCTGGTTGCCCAACCTCTATTCCTATGAGTGAAATTTCTATGTGTGTTATTTTTCTATGTGCTTTGATCAGTTTCATATTTTTATGCATATACAGAAGCGTGTTTTTTAAGAGAGAGTGTGTAATGTAATTTTTCAATGTCAAAGGCTTTGCAACAGCTGTAGAGGGTGTGCTAGCTTCCTTTCTTGCAAGAGAAGAAAGAGAACGCATTGCTGTTCTCTTCCAACGGACTTTTCATTGTTGTTGGGACAACAGATAGTAGATAGTCATGGATTCCCTACTTGTAAGAGGAGACTGCATTTCGGTTCCGTGCAAATGGACCTTTCTTTGTTGTTAGGACAACTGATAGCAGATAGACTTTTGAAATCCATGGTATACTACCCTGGTGGTCCACGTTCGGTGGCAAACGTTGTGACAACTTGACCGAGCTGGAACAGCTGTAGGATCCTTGATTTTACTTTTCTTTATTTATTCTTCTTCTGACGCGACTCTTTTTTGCAGGATGGTGACATACAGACAATGATCACCTAGGGGTTGGCTTGACCAATGGGAGTGTAAAAATTGTAGGTGACTGACCGATGGAAAAAAAAGTAGGGGATTGTGTTTTTCTTACCAATCCAATGAGGGATTATTTTGGGGGCATGAAAAAGGACTGCAATTTTTTAAACTAGAATTCAGATAATTACAACTGCAAGAGTTTGGACTATTTGAGATAAAGCTATATTTGAAAAATTGAATTTCAGTTGCATTCTAGTAATAATTTTATGGCACTTCTTCTTTCTGTGCAGGTGAGTATTTTCTACTAATATATTACTGTGGATATTTTTTGAAGGTTCATAAGTTGAACTATTTTTATAAGTACTTAAATTAATGCAATATTTGATTATTTTTTAGATTTAATAAGAGTTAATGACTGCATTGTTATTTCCTGATTTCGCCCTTTTAATTTTTTATTGAAATATGTATATTATACCTCAAATGTACATCGAAAGACTGCATCAAAAAGCAGTGAGAGGCATGGAATTGTGGGCTAAATCAATAAATTTGTCTTTCTATATCTCTGTATGTTTTGTAGGTAGAAGCCTGAACTTTGTATGTGAATAGCCGAATGAAAGGAAAACATTTTACTAAGTGACAAATTTGCACTAAGGGGCCGTAGAAAAATTTAATTTTTGTATCTTTTTATTATCAATTCCCTTTGAAGTGAAAGTATTTTTCTATAAATACTTACCTCATTTGAACCGCCAATGAAACAGAAATCGAAGAAAACAAATCACCAGCCCAAAGGCGAACATTGGGTGAGATTGAAGGAAAAAAAGAACATTTGTTGGTCTAGCGTAAAAAAAAAAACTCCCAAAAATCCAGTTCTGTCTCAGTTCAAAGACAGAAAAGGCAGCTATTTGCCTTCGCTCATTAGGTTACTTAGTTGTATGCAATGACTGAATTTTGGTTCTTTATAAAACTATTTACTGTGTAGCCTCATCCTGTGTCTATATTACTTTTTCATTCATTTTAATTTTTCTTTTCTCATTTTTATCTTTTTTCTTTGCTAATCGAACTCTCAAAATGGAGAATTAAGCAAATAAGAATAAAAACGGAAGTACGAATTTTTAAAATAATTTTAGTAAGTTATGTTTAACCTAGTGTTAAGCTCTCATCCTTTTAAGAGTAATAAAATTTATATATTAAAATCGGTGTATAACAACCGGCACTACATTCCGTCCAAAGTTGACAAAAATATGTGAAATTACTTCATTATACAATTTTTAGGTCCTAATCCCCAACATAATCTCCATATATCACCTTGTAAATGAATTGCAACAAGTCGATGTATATACACAGAATAAGGTTATTTAGGTCGAAATATATATCAACTTCATTTATTTGCTTTATTTCATGTAATACATTTTAAAACTAAGCTTCAAAATTGCAATATTATTTATTCCTTAAGAACGAATGACAAGAATGCAGAAAGTAGCAAAAATTCGGACATTTCGAGCAATCATGTCGTTTCTGCGCTTCCACAAACTTTTCGCGATGCTACCGATCAGCACTGCAATTTGGATTTTAAGGCCCTGGACACAAATGTGGCGTGTAATCCTCGCAATTAAAGTTTTCTGTAGTGAATGTGAATGCTCAAAGAAAAATCCGGATATAAATACATCAATCCACATTGTTGTTAGAAAGTTCTTTTTATTAAACTTACTCTAAGCAAACACAAACTCTTGCTAAAAGATAAAAATGAAGGGGTGCACCTTTATTCACAACTAGAAAAGTTCAAATGACTAAGTACGCTATGCTTAATTTTCCATGTTTATATCTGTTGTTATTATGACGTTGCATTTATTATTAATAGAGGCAACTACAATTTATTATTATTTCTGCTATGTCTATTTTTTATGTGTGTGTGGGCGTTGGTATACAGAAAATAAATTTGGCTTGATTTTATAATCTTATAACAAATTCTGATCTACACATAAGTTAATGTTTTACTCTATTTTATGCATGTCTAGGAAATATGATTTTAATAAGTATTATTTATTATGTTCTTTCCTTGGAGTTCATTTGTGTGATATCACTGTCTCCAGATTTTCCCAGATCGTTAGTTGGGTCATCGATAATTTCCTTAGTGTTCTTGAATTTACTTCCTTTTTTTTGATTAACATTCTTTTAACACTGTACGATAACTTTAATGAGGATTAAAATTAAAAGTAGTTTAATTATAACAATACGACACAACTATGTCTGTTTCCCGAAAGCTTTTGGAGCAAGGTTTTGACTGCCTTTTCTGGGTTTAAAAACAAAGGAATAAAAGATAAATGTTTTTCAAATAAACTATGGAACCTCTAATTATTAGCTTTTAATGTAATTATTAGAAACTTAATTAAATAAGATTATAAATGGAGAAAGTTATAATCGGTGAAATCTTTGAACTCTTTTTTCCTCAAAACTGATTTGGAATTTCTTAGAACCTTCAATTCCTTCATAACCGAGGAGTGTCGATTCAACATTAAGGTTCTAGAGTGCAGGTTGACTCTCCGGCATAGAACATTCTAGCAGAACAAAATTTACATGAAAGATATGGAAGGAAATCTAAATTTTAAAAAGTAATTTTTGCGAATTAAAAGAACAAGGGATAAATGAATAAAAATGTGGTGATATGAGAAAAATTAGAAAAATAAATAAAATTTATACATAGATTTTATAGATAACAAATATAAAAAAGAGATTTCACACTAATTTAAACAAAAGGAAAAGGTGCAACATAATTGAAACAAAGAAAAAGAAGAAATCCAGCAAATAAAACCATACAAAAAGTAAAGAAAAACAATTTACAACACCAAATAAAGGGCAGAAGATATAAAAAGTTAAATAAAAAATATAAGGCCCACAAACTTGAAAACATCAAAATAAAATGTTCGAGAGAATGATAATAATATACAAAATAAATTTATTAAATAAAACTACAAAGCATGTTGGTAATTGGCCGAAGCATTCAGTCTTCGATATCGAATACAAAAGACTTTATTAAAATTGAATTACAACAGAAATTAAAAACATAATGTGGAACCTAGAGCATAACACAAAACATATATATACTGAAAACAATAAAGCCATTAAACGAGAACCAACCAGTCCCAAATCTCAAAAATCAAAACCCAAAGTCAGCCCCCACAATCTTTAATTTAATTGCAAATTCCCCTTGAAATTTCACAGAACTCACTAATCCTGAGCAAAGACTATTCATTTGAGTATTTTTATAAATGTTTCAAAACATTTATAAAAATTTAATTTTATTATCTATTAAGGACTTTGTTAAATGAAAATCCGCTGTAGGTCTACTTTCAAAAATATAATGGTCAACATCACCAATGATACCACATAAATATAATAGAGTAGATGAAATATTAAAACGATGCTAATACGCTATAAATGTACCACGTCCTGTGACTAAATAAACCAAATATTTATTAAGAGTCAATAGTTGAAGATCAGGAGTCGGAAAGAAATCCTTGACTCTTTTCCAGTTTCGGAATCCCATCAACTAAAATTCCAATTATTTAACTGGTCTTGTTTCATATTTTTATTAAGAAAATAATAAGAAACAGGAATTTAAAAACCATTGCCAATTTCAGTTATTATTGAGTTACCTTCTATATATGTAGATAATAGATAAAAAAAATAATAAAGGTATTATCATACGCTGATGAGTACTTTTATATGATCTTGTGCTGAAATGAGTGTGAATCATTTTGATATCTGTACTATAGGAGTGAAAATAAATGACAAAATATATAAACCATTAATAAATAGAGGGCTCTTTCATCACAAAATGGAGAGAATTTCTATAATGTACTACAGGTTTGAAATAAAGCATTTTTGTAAATGCTCACTTTACCCTCAAAATGCTACGGTTTTCTCATTACCATGTTTCAATATTACTTAATTCATTTTAAAAATGTTTCTTTTGACATAAACAGTATTAGAGAATACTTGCTTTTTTCATTCAAATTACAGTGTTATTTTTTTTAACTAATCAAAAAAAGTTTATCTTAACCTAAATATTTTTTCGATGAAAAACTAAAAATTTTTAATCTGTCCATTTTCTGAATGTAGAAACCAAATTATAAAGTATTTTGCTTTGTAACTATATGTTTGTGTTTATGTAGTAAGTTGAAATGTTTGATCCATGGAATTGCACTTGAAATTTTAAAAGATATCTGAAGAGATTTTTAGGAGCAAATTTAACTTTCTTTTAATCAAGGTCTACCGAAGTGATACTTTCATACACATCCTGCTTTTGATGCGAATAATTTACTGGAGCTTCTTTAATATTAAAAACCAAAGTACTTGTAAAGATTCCAAAAGGGTAATTTATGCTATGAAGTAAATGCTTTAATTATATAAATGACAACTAAAAGTAACCAGCCAGAAGATGCATTTTGTAATCCACAGCCGTCAAAATACATTTGAATTTAAGTTAAAGTCCTATAGCAGGATTTTCACTTTCATACGGAATTTAATATTTTAAATACAGCATACCTGGTGAATATTGTGCAGTAAAAAGTTTCTCATATTTTACCGACAGACAAAATATAGTAATATTTCAACGCTAATTATTGTTAAAATGAACTAAAACATATCAAATGCTTCATGATAAGTGTTTATTTTGATCAATAATTAATGGTTTAACTAGTTGTATTTCTCCACTTCAGTTATAAATAAGAATTATAAATTTACTTTTGTGCTTTTTTTTCTGGAAAGATTTCTAGAGTTAAACTCTGCTCAATTTAAGTTATTATGGTGCTTCATTTTCTATCTGTATAAATCATTTACACAGATAAAGAAAAAAATTATTTATACTTTCATATCATGTAAAAAATAAATTTAAAACATCTGTTATAACTGTTTATGCAAATTGCAATGGCAGAATAATGAATTATTTTAAAACTTTAATGCTTTTCTTTTCAATAGAAATTTTGCAATAGTTCTTATGATAGAATAAAAATGTTAATCATTATAAATTAAATTAAAGATTTGCTATTTTTATATTTAAAGTCATTACTGTGTTTTTAGTAATACATAACAGAAGACAAATTTGAATATAGCTCCTTTGAATGTCTTCATACATTTTCATCTCTCAGCATTCAGCCAGTGAGAAATATCAAATTCAACATCTAAGAAAAATATATACAACTTGAAAAATTAAAGTTGTTATCGCTTTTTAGAATGTTCATAGAAAATTTACTTAACATAAATTAAAATTTAATACCTAATAATTAAAAACAATTTTTAAAATTTCAGTAACATTGAAAGAAAATGCAATAAAAAAATTTCCAACAAATCTACCAAATTTATTTTGAGTAAAACTTTTCACTATTTATTGTTCTTTGTTGTGAAAATCAGATTGAGCAATACATTTGATAATGATTTAAGGTTTCAGTTTATTAGAATTTTACCATCAGTATAACGGACGAAATTTCACTCTCTTTTCGTAAAGTTCTCTTAGTGGTTTATATATAGAATTCATTTCCATCAGCAAGTATTCCGTCCTGACCAGTTAAAATTATCAGGTGTTACTGGTGGTTTCAAAACACTGGTGAACATATTATTATTTATGAATTAATAATAATAAAGCAAACCAAACTTACTTCTAAAATATGAATTACTAATACATTAACTTAAAATGTGTCATCAGCTCATAAAAAGTTAATGTAATCTTTATTAGACAAACTCTAATTATACAAACGAACAGAAAATTGATTTTTGTTTGATATTACTGGGAAAGCAATCTAGTTCATCAGAAAATGCTATAAAATAAAGTAGAATTCAATATATTCTGAGACTAGCGCTTTTTGACGATTTTAAACCTGAAAGGGGTGACAGGCAATGAGTAAGATGAGCTCATTTCCGGAGTTTTTGTTAGGCCACGTTAAGTAGAATGTAAATATCTCCACAAGATGCTTAAAACAGGTTCTTCATGGAATTGTTTATGTGTAAACTTCCATCAAATAATTGTTGATAATAACTTGCCTAAGGTGTTAATAAATACGACAACACAGAAATTTGCAAAGACGTTTAAATGAAAGCAATACTGCTATGTGATCCTAAACGAAATATTCAGGTTCCTTTTGATGGTTAATCGCGAATTAATGCGGTTATTCATGTAAAACTATCATATTAAGGGGTTTGCCTGAATAAATTTAATTTAATTGACACCTACGAAGTTGTGACGAGCGTACGCACGTGGCAGAAAAAGAATGAAAATATGTTCTCTGCCTATCGTTCGAAAAATACGTGCTAATATTCCAGAGCCAGACTTCAGACGTAATACGTAGTAAACAGACATAAAATTAAAATGTCAAAATAAATTACGTTTTAAAACTAAAAACATAACTAGTACCTATCTCTATAGATAACAGTCTCGCGCAAAGACACTTAGCAATAAAACCGTTATTTCACCGTTATAATAGTTTTCTAGTTAGATGACTACTTGTTTTCTGGAAACGTCTGATAGTTTGATTCAGCTGAGTAAGCATCATAAATTTCAGATGTTTATGGTTTCTGAGAAATTTCTGTTACCTATTATACGTCTTAAAACGATTTTAGGTATCTGTCTACGTTAGAAACTCATTTTTAATAGAAAATAAAAGTTTTCTTTCCTCTTATCTATCAGCGTATTCCCTTAATTTCACAAAATTATTTTTACTATTCTTCTATTATGCTCAAATAGACTATTTGAAATATTTTAGTAAATTTTAAAACATAAAAATTAAACTGTAAACGACACAAAATAGAAGCAATGATCAGTATTTTAATTAAAAGTTTTCAATAATGAATGCTCACTTCTATTTTATATTGTTTGGCATATACGAGATATTATTTTGAAATATTTCTATTCTGAACACATATCTTATTCTTTTAAATAAAAATTAAGGTAATATTCAATATTTTAGATTTACCATTGTAGCTGT
>BGPR01008189.1:0-14037 GCA_013235015.1 Araneus ventricosus
CCGTAGCTGTATAAGATATTGATCTATTCTAAATCTTCTGATGTAGTACAAGAAAACTTTATTCAGAAAGAGGTTCTTGAGGTTACATGAAATGATGCACTGAAGTTTTTGCTAAGCTTATTTCTAAAAGTAAAGAGTTTGAATGAATAACCCGTATTCACTATAAGAAGGGGGCGGGGACTGATGAGCTTTATTTACAATTTGTTTTTCATTTATAATCTGTTAAAAATTTATCTTAAGAAGAGTTAGTTATATTAATAGTTAGGTGATAACCCCTTAATAACCATGTTTATTCGAGAAAGTCAAAATATATGACAAATAAAATCAAATCAGGTAAGAAAATAATAGTATTCATGAAAAAAGAAACAAAAAAATACTTGCTGAAATTTAATTTTTGTTCGTTCAATTTAGTACGCTTTTATTTATATGGATTAAAGGTGATATAAATATAATTTTTTGTATCTTGCATATTTAAATGCAACTTTTGTTGGAAAAAATATGTTTTTTCGTCATTATTATGAACATTTAAGGCCTCGCGTGTGTGAATTTAGAAATTCTAAGCTTAAATTTCTTAGAATTCATTTATTTACCTCTGTGTTTACTTGTTTTTAAAATTATATTTTGCCTTATTTCTGAATTTTATTTAAAGAAGGCTAAATTACAAGACTATTCTCCGTGTTTACTGCAAGATCAATGAATAACAAAGCATTATTCTAAAATGCTCGCACTCCAAATACAAAGCAGACTATCGGAAAAACGAAAAAGAAAGCGCTGTTCATAAATATTTTATTTTTACAAACTATATCGAATGATAGAAAGCAAAATATATTGCACCAAATTCTATTACGTCAGCCTTTGTTCGCTTTCAGTTTCAGTAAATTTTAAAATATTCCCGATCATTCTTCGGCGACAAGCTCGTGTTTAAAATTTATGTAACTCTCTATGCTCTAAAATTTCTGATAAAGTTTATCCTTTTTTCATAAAAGAGAATCTTTTGTTGGTAGAACTAGATTTGAATTATTAATGCCATTTATATATGTTCTTTGAAGCAAAACTGATTGAAACTGAAGTTATGAACTCATAACTTTCACCGAGCATTTTTCTTCCAATTTTATTAGCTTAGAAATGCAATCCAAACATTATAAAAATATCAAAACACATTTTCTTCCGCTCTTATAATTTTGTATGAAAATTGAAATAGGAAATATTTGTAAATTGATTTTGCATTGAACTTACACTGAAAACCTGAATTTAATATGTTTCATTATTTTAATTAAGAATTTTAATTAATGAATTTTTACGTGATTATTATATTTAGATAATTCCATTGATTATTAAATAGACGATGAAAATTTTTGTATAACTAAGTTATTTTTAAATAATTTGATTTACATTTCTGAAAAATATTGAAACCAAAAAATAAAGAGAGAGAGAATATTCCAATATAAAGAAAATTGATATTCAAAACTTTCGTTTCGTCAATGATTGTGATCAGCATTACTAGCTTAGATAAATTCAGAATGAAGAAATAATTAGTAATCGTAGATGTGAGATAAAATAAATTTGCTGTATGTGCATTTGTATTTAATTTTGCTGTATGAAAATGAATAAAACTTCCATATCTTGTCTACAGTGTGTCCGTAAAGTCATGGTGCACTTTTCACCGGTCACAGGAAAGCAACGGAATAAGATAGACAGGTGACATCTTCACCAAATGAAAGGAAAACTCTCCATGTTTGCATACCTGTTCAGCGCAGTTCGATGTGCGCTCCATTTGTTGCCCTACACACATCTAAACGATAGTCCAGTTCTTCCCACACACGAGTAAGGACGTCTGGTGTAACAGAGTGAATAACGTCCGTGATTCTCCGTTTTAAATGATTAATGTCGTTGATACGTTCACTGTGCACATGTTCACATAACCCCACAAGTAAAAGTCTAAAGGCGTTATGTCCGGGGATCGTGGTGGACATGCCATTTCAGCACCCCTGCCTATCCACCGCTGGGGGAATGTTGTATCCAGAAACTCACGAACAATGTTGCCGTAGTGTGGAGGAGCGCTGTCCTATTGAAAAATGACACCTTCTTGAAATTGTGGAACTGCATACAATTGCAACATATCAAGGTAGATGTTTGATGTCACATTTGGCTCCGCACGGTGCGTGGTGTTGTGTCATCACCTGAACGCGCACACCGTTGCACTACAGACACTCTTTGGGATACTGTCCAATGTAGCGCAAGTTTCAACCTTTCGTTTCATTCCTGTTCGCCACAACAAGCGTTCATAACTTTACAATGACTTTAGGGACACATTGTATAATTCTTATCGGCCTTCAGTAAAGCTCAAAGTAGAAATCATATAAATATTTCTAGTTTTCACATCACATATTCCATTGCCAAACGCTCTCAGAATATTTATTCACTCATGTTTATAACTTAATTACGTATACATTTTTATTTTCGAAACTTCCAGAGCCAAGACTTATCTCATAGAAAAATTGCTTTGGAATTTTTTTGTATGATATATTGATAGAAGATGGTGGCAGAGATTACAATAACCGTTGTCAAAGTGAAAATTGTCCATTCCTTTCATTTGCTTTAATATTTAAATTTATAAATGGACTTTCTGATAAATATCATTAAAACACACCTGAAGATCTTGGTGAAACAAAATATAATTTATAAATCCCAGAAAAGGAAAAGAAGGCATTATGGTTCGAGCAATTTCAATTCTGTCTTATTTTATATTTAAGATTAAACTGTGTTGGTAAAATAATTACTCTATATTTATTATTATATTCGAACATCTTAAAGAATCATTATTAAATTTACAAAAATTCTCGTAAATAACTAATTTTGTTTGTACCCCTAAATGACCTTATTTTCCACTTTATATTAATTATTCTTTTTTTGATTAAAATGATGTAGAATAATGAATAACAGACACAATTTTTGTTTTCTTTCATTGCAATCATAATGGAAAAAATATTTTATTGATCCCAGATAAGGATAAAAATGAAATATGGTTAGAGCAATTTCCATTCAGTCTTATTTTATATTTAAAATTAAATTGTGTAAGGAAAATAATCTCTCTACATTTATTATTATATTCGAACTTCTTAAAGAATTAATAATAAAATTTCAAAAATTATCGTAAATAGATAATTTTTTTCTGTCCTTTGAAGTTTATTCTTTTTTGCTTTATTATTCTTTATTCTTTGTGTCACTAAAAGGGCGTAGAATAATAAATAGCAGACACAACTTTTGTTTTCTCTCATTGGAATCATATTTAATATGTGACTACCTTCGGAGCACTTTTTTCAAATTTTTAAATTTTTAATGAAACATTCATGTTTTTAATTAGAATGAGTTATAAAACTAAGAATTCCAATGCAATTTCATTGGAAATTTCATTGACTTTCAAAATATAGGCAATTTTTAGCAAAATTTTAGTGAAAATTTGCACTTACGCCAAACCTCCTATAACAAGTTATATTGAATATATTTCATCAATATTTGCACAGTATATAGCTAACATGCTTATCTGTGTTATGAACTAGGATATTTTTAATACTTCGAAAGGTGTTTGAGATATTCCAAACTTTGAGAACAAACTCGAATTTTTAAAAAAAAATCATCGATTTTTCTCACTAAAAAGTGATTAAAATAAATAAATATAAGCAGAGAGCTTAGATCCTAGTTCATAACATAGCTAGAAACAAATAAAACATTTTGGCCAAATTTCATTTTAATATCTTAAAAACATTTTCCAAAATGATGTTTGCCGCGTAGAAAAATATCGAAAATTACAATTTCTCAGAAAACGCTTTTAAAGATTTTCATAGAGTACAAAAAATTTTGTACACATCTTAGAATCTTAAAACTCGCCATATTTGCAAGTCAAACCCTCTTTTACTTGATTTTAAACGACTTTTGTGTTCTTTCAGCTTTTTAGATTTCTTTTTGAATAATTTTGTGTAGTTGATAGTTAGTGGCGTCTCAATATCTGAATTAGCTTTTTGACAATTTTCATGTAATTTTTAAGCATCTATGGATAAATTTACATTTCAAAACACATGAGAACAGGTAACAGTTCAAAATAAATGGAATTAAATTATAACACTGCAATTTGAGCGCCAAAAAATAATTTTTACTGTTGTAACTACTGTTGTGTTGTATTTTTTTAAAAAAGCGTCGCCAAAAACCAATAAAACAATAAAAATAAGAAATGGAAGCTTAAATCTATATTTTTAAGACAATATATTGCTTAGAATTTAAATATAGTTGTTCAAACTAATTGTTTGTATTTTTAAGGCTCTTTCAATTGCCACTTCCGGTATCAGAATTGTCACTTCCGGTTATTATTTATGCCATAACTTTATTTGTAATTATAGTAGAAACAAAACTAAAGCATCTTTATATACCTAAATGTACGGCCTATAAAATGAACAAATAAAACAAATTCCGAAAATGTTCTGCAAAACGAGGAATTTAGGGTAGTCACATACCTTAAAGGGAGAAAACAAAACCAAACAGATTTTGCACTGATTAATCAGTAGCAATTGCATAAATCGCCGAACACAATTTTTATTGCAACTGCGCGATCGTAAGTCGTAATTCTCGATCGAGAACCTGTCAGAACCGGAGCCCTGCAAGGTAATATATCACTGCTTGTATTCCAGACTGCAGAGCATCGAGTCTGTCTGTTTGCATAGTCTGTGGTTGGATGAGCAAACTTCCTAATTACCATTCACTTGCTTCCGACTAATGGGAAATTGCCAGATACATACAGCTTGGGCCTGGAAATGGAACGGATGAATCTTGGGAAATCCTCATCATGGGCCCGCGAAACGTTCGTTCAGGTTAGAAAGTCAATTGCTCCATGTGGACCTCCACTGTGTCTCTACGTCATTACTCCAGAGAGATGAAGACGAAGTGACCGGTATAATTAAATTCCTGGATGACGTGCGACATGGATTCCCTTTTCGTGATTTTGTGATGACAGTGAAGCGATTTTGTATCAGAAATTTTATGGATAAATAAGGAAATGAATTTTGTATAATGACGATTTAAAATCTGTGAAGTACTTTAGGAAGTAGAAAAGTGAGCAGCTCGATATTTTCAATTCTTAAGGTTTTATTTTCTGAAATGACTGCATGAATCAGGTAAATTGTTCATTAAGAATCACCTACGGATTATACAGGATGTCCATGAATTTCATGTGCAATTTCGAACACTTGCAAGTTTTTTTAAGTAATATAAACCATCAAAACTCCCAATTATTTTGAACTTTTAGCTATCAGGTTAGAAAACTTAGCTTCTAAAGTAAATGAATCGATCTTTTCTGTATTTAATCATATGTCTGATATCTTAAGAATACTTTATCCCTGATTGTTTAAGAAAATATACATATAAATACGAGCTATCTACTTTTGAACTGAACATGAAAAACAGAAAAAGACGTTCGCGCCTCTCGGAATGTTAAAAATTTATAAAAAATGTTAAGAAGCTAGATTTATCTAAAGATCTTTGTTAGAAAATTATATGAAATCCATTCATAAAAATTTCTTATGTTTCATAATATTGACTAATTGTTTCAGTAGAAGAGAAGGAATTGTACTCTCTCATTGACTGAAATGAAATCTTCCCAGAAGAAAGTGTATAAGCAAATACATGATAGAAGAACCACACAAGAGATTCATATCGAAAAAATAAAAGTATTTAAATAAGTTAACAAAGAACACAATTTACATTCTCGTCTACCGAAACCATAGGATGAAACTGACTCTCAAAAATAAGTACAATTTAGCTGAATTCTTCCTTCCGCATTAAAAAAACCCATAAAAGATAGACACATTAAGCCTAGTAATTCAATTTCCTTTTTTTGTCAAGTAAAGCTATTATATATAGCCATTTTAAATTGAATATTGGCTTTATTAACGCCCTGTATATATGTGTTTGACATCTGTAATTGGTGCAGATGGCTTTTATGATATTTATGAATTGAATGTGTTTTTATGAATTTAAGAAAAGATATAAAATTAGAGAAGCTAATATTCTTTCTTCCATTTTATTGTTCCATATATCATTCACTAACATTCACTAATGCTCGAGGATAGCTTCATGATTAGCCTTAATTTTGTGCAAATAAATCACTTTTTTATAGATAATACCATCAGAGATCGCAAACCATATTTGAAAGATATTATGTCATTAATTCGTGAAATATATATCCTGGGTCAAGGTATAAATAAGTTTCAAAAGGTTACAAGTGCAAGAAATAATAACTGAAGAGGAGTTGCATAAAAATTTGAAGCATCAAATTTCTTGCTTTTGATTTCCAATGAAATATGAGTTTTAATGCATAGAGGCAGGATATAATAAATGTAATAAATACAGCTTGTAGAAACATGCTTTTATTTGCGTACTATGTTTCTATTTTAATTATGTTCTATTTTCTGTCTTTAATTTATAATTCATTATTATAATTATTATGAAATACCAAAATCAGTTCTTCGCAAATTTTTGCAGTATTTTCTACAAATATTAAAATAGTGAATTACACTCGTTAACGCACAATTGGACAAAATTTCATAACTCTTACAATTCAAGGAGCGATTGAAAAAAACCGATTATAAAATCCCATTTTCATAAATATGAGAGAAGTTAAGTTCAATAAAAGTCTTTAAAAAGCAACAGTTTCCATTAAATTTACTGAAATATAAATTTAAATGATCTAATCACTTCTGGTGTATTTGTAATCTGTTTCAAAGAAATATATATGAACGAAACGCAAATAAAAAATGCTATCTGTTACCTGTTTACTTTTTTCTTCATATATATTCACAAGTCTTTTGAAACTGAAAACCTAATTATAGTTTAAATAATACTCTCAATCAGTTAATAACATGTTGACAAGGAATTAAAATCCTTAAGGAAGAGAGGAAGAAAACACTTCAAAGGGCTAGTTTTCTTTTTAAGCTGAAGAAAATTGACTGACGAGGCATTGACTAACTGTTGATCCATCCCATTTTAATGTTTAAATTTACTCAACAAATATATGACTTGTATTAGATAAAAAAAAGACTATTTAAGCTTAAAAATAATTAGTTGGTTGTGAAAAAAAATATTCTGCCCATGAAGATCTTTTGGAATTCAAGTGGGAGCAAATTAGCAATTCAAAAATGGAAAAAAAAATATTACAGGAAGTATTTGAAATATATTTGGGTTTAGTTAGTTTCTTGAAGAGCTAATTTTTAATGATTAATGTAAAGCAGATTCAGGTGTATCCCAAAGATAGGTGGGAAGGTTTATTTAGAATTTACAAAGATTATGTTAATTAAAGAGAAATTGTATTGTTAATTAAGATTTCTATGCAATTTCATATATTTTTTAAAAAATATTTAGAAACATTTCTGACAGTCATTCATAATTAATTTATACATTAGGGAGCGAATAAATGAAAATACAAAGAGAGAATGTTTTATCTTTACGAATTAACATAAAGTGAATTAATAAAAACTCTTTCCATGACTTGATTTTTTTCGTTATTTAAAAATTAGATTTCATTTCATAGTTTACTATTTTTTTGCTTAAGTCATTATTTAATCAGATGATAATACAATTTTATTTTTAAGATGCGAGAGTGAAGTATTGTAAGCGTACAAAGACGAAAAAAAAATCAAAACTTTGTCTTCATTAGTCCAAATTTGATGTCATTATAAATAGAAAACTTGTTTATAAAATGACAGTTTTGTAAAGTTCTAAGTACCCAATATATATTTTTATATGAAAACAACTTTTAATTACATATTTTATAATGGATTGCATTCTTAAATGATACAGTTGGAAATCCCCACCTATATAAGAGATTTAAAATTCAGCTAACAATTGGTAACAGATCCCTATTTAACCCTCTGATTCCTGGCACCTGGCATTGTCCGAATTGTAAGGAAACTCCCCTCTTCCCCAAACACATCTGGGAGAGCCACTCTAACGAAGAAAGCGGGTGTGAAATCAATCACACTTAACGAAAGGTTGTGGAAGTTTCAGAGTGACATTCGGACGGCTATCGTCTTTTGCTTGAAGGGACGTATGGGCCTGTCCCGCATCGATAGAGTTAATATCATTCTTAGAGCTAATGCGAACCATAATTATCGTTTCTGATTCAAAACAGTTTTTGCAAATAATCTCAGATTCGTCGAACATATAAAAGGAAATAGCAGAAACATAGCTTCTGTTATCTTGTTTTAGTATAACATCCTTGCCTATAGCTTAAATCCTACTTCTGAATAGCTCACAAAAGAAATGAAATAAAATATTTTTATCTTTTTGTCACCTATCCCCGCGATAGAAGCGTAAAATTTTCAGAAGAAGTTTCAGAAAAATATACATCCTGAATTCAATTACTATATTAACAGTTAATAAATCAGAACTAAACTTCCATTAAATCATATCGCTTATTATGAATGTAAAAGGCGAAATTATTGGCTTCAAAATTGCGGTTTTCTTCTATTCTTGTAACTTAGCTAACCTATAACTTTATTATTCTTAGAACTACTGAATCAGTTTTATGAAATACTGAATAAATTGAAGCATTAAAAGGAATAATAATAATAATAATAATTCTTTCATACGAAAAAAAACTCCACATTATTCAGTACGGCTAAACAAATCCTGAACTTGTGAAAAATACTTTTCTTCATATAAACCTGATGCGCAATTAATATACTGCCACAATCGCACTATCTAGATATACCCTGTATTATATCTAATACAAACTGCTGCTGTTTCAGATGTTACTGTTTATATTAAATATTTAAAACCATGTATGATAGGAATTGTCTACTTTTCTTAATTTTTTTCAAATTATAAAGACTTGTTAAGTAATTTATAATGTATTGCTTTGTTCCTGAAATAAATATATTTATTTTGCAATGCTGTATTCATTCAAAAGTTAATTTTTTGGGTATAAAACGTTGCATAATATTTTCATCATCTAAGTGCACAAAATGCGTTCTCTCAGCGTAATTAGTATGTCTTTATTTCTGTCTGTTTTGTATAGAATCAGATGACTTTGCTTTAAAATTACCGCTAAGCGAAATCAAAGGAATCAATCACGTCATAATTATTTTATATAATTAGGCAAACAGAGGGAGACAGAGAGGGAGAGTATAAATCGTAAAATGAAATAGTATGGAACGTAAAATGACAAACGCAATTAAAGCACAATAGCGTTTCTTCAGGGGATGAAGTTATTGTGAAGCGCTAAAATATAAAAGTTTTAAGTTTTCTTGCAATCAGTTACGTCGTAAGTCCTAAACACTGATTTTCATCCCTAATGTCAAACCAAAAACAGAGAGAGGAGTTTTGAATAATTAAAAAAAAATTACGATCTGATATAAGATTAGAGTAAAGGAGTAAAGTAAGAATACCTTTTACGTACCAGAAGGATGGGAGTTGACATGGCAGTGTTTTCGGAGAGTCACTGTACAGACCGACGTTTCATAATATTTCATTTTACGATTTATACTCTATCTACCACAGCGCTTTTGGAATTGCAGCTTTTAGCGTATTCATTGCGTATGTGATATATTTATATATATTTTTCCATCTGTTACTATTCGCAATTTTATCTTTATTCGGATATACTTTCATTTCGTTTTCGTTTTTATATATATATATATATAATCTTACTTAATTTTACTTTAAATTCTAATATTATATATTTTAAAGTCTTAATGTATTCCGAAATCACTTTTCTTAAACTCAAGTTTCGTTTTATTTCCCACGCTGGAGGTGTATTACATCTCGCATTTGGCATATTTATTACTGGAAGAATATTTTAATCGCTTTCACGTGCCCAGAGAAAATCATGACGGCGTCTCCTTGGTGCTAGACTTTTCCCTGAAACGCTTACGCAATTTATTAAAAATAGGCAATATTCCCTTCACTTTGATCACGTGTCTATATGTTAAATCCCTACCTGAGGAAATGCAGGGATTTTTTGTTCGCTTTTTTACTTGAAACTTCAACTAAGATCTACGTATGTCTGCTACTCACCCATAATAAATAAAAATTACTTAATAACTCGGCCTGTTTCTTATTTAACGACTGCAACAAAGAAATCATTATATATATATATATATATATGTCACCGTTAAAGTGTATAATTCAGTTATTGTATAGAATAACTAGTTATTCTATAGATTAACTGATCATGTCAGTTAAAGTGTAAAATAAATTATTTATTTCATACTTTACCTATTTATTCTATGAAATAACTAGGTATTCTATAGAATAACTAATGATAGACCGTTAAAGTGTAAAATAAACATTACGACATTAAAACAAGTCCGCTTTTTTCTAAATTTCCCACTGATTGCTTATCAGCCATAACCGATGGAAAATTAAAACCACTATAATAGTGTCATAAAACTGTTCCACTATAAACGCAGATTCCTTACATTCAATGAGCTAGCGTAGCTACTAGGATCCGTCTCCCGCTACTAGCGAAGACGTAGGATGTTTCGTAAAAATAAAAAAAAATTCCGGTGCCCACTTCAGATGCTGAAAATACAAATAACCAATCTGACTAACAATCAGGCTGCATCATGTCGGCTATTTTACACTTTAACCATGCGTGGACCGTTATTCTATAGAATAACTAGTTAAAGTGTAAAATAAAAGTTTATTTAACACTTTAACTGACTTGATCAGTTATTCTATAGAATAAGTAGGTATTCTATAGAATAACGGAATTCATACTTTAACGCTAACATATACATAAAGCAGTTCGCTTTGCTGCAAAAAATATTTGTTTGTATTCACAAGAGTTCCATATAAATAAATATTCTTATTATTACCTAGAAAAATGGAAAACTTATCCCGCATCAGACGGATGAGTAAAAGCGGACATATATTTAATCAAATTCAAGTCTCATATTTTAATAGAACTCGCTTTTCGAAAATTAATGATACATTTGAGTTCATTGACTCTGATAAACCAATTCGGATACCTTTAAGACCAACTGCATTATCAAACCGATCACAGATAAGACAGCCATCATTGGGTAAATAAGGTAAGTAAATATCCTTATTATTACCTAGAAAAATGGAAAACTTATCCCGCATCAGACGGATGAGTAAAAGCGGACATATATTTAATCAAATTCAAGTCTCATATTTTAATAGAACTCGTTTTTCAAAAATTAATGATACATTTGAGTTCATTGACTCTGATAAACCTATTCGGATACCTTTAAGACCAACTGCATTATCAAACCGATCACAGATAAGGCAACTATCATTGGGTAAATAAGGTTTACATAGAGACTACGCAGGGTTTATCACCTGTTTCTAAGACCCTGGTAACTTTAATTGAAGAATGCAAGCATTCTGTTCCATTATGTGATCCTTAGAATTATTATGCCTGACCTAGGGTGCAGCTAAGATTCACGGGTGGAAAATTCTGCTAATTACTGCATATTTCTAAGTCTAGATAATCACTTGTGGAATTTCAAGTACAGAATTAGAGAAGTCATCGTAAACACAAGATACAGAAATCTCCTTTCTGGATAGTGACCTTTATAAAATTCTGCTAATTACAGCGCTTCTCTAAGCCTCGGTAATCGCGTGTGGAATTTAACATTCAGTATTATAGAAGTCGCGGAAATTAAGATTAAGCAACTATTTGCCCCTCGAGATTGCCGCTTTTCTAAAAAGTAGAGAGATGACATGCTCCAAGATAAGTGGAACTAAACGTAAAAATATTCATCTCATAGAATGTTTTTAGAAATATCTTACTATTTTTCGAAAGCGTAAGGATATTATTTTTAGAAATGATGTTTTTAGACTTCCTTTGCATTTGCCTTAAGATGTGAAGCCTTATTTTTGAAATGTATGAAGTTCTTAAAATTTTTATATAATATATTATATATATTATATATTTTTATATATTATTATATATATTATATATTTTTATATATTATTATATATATTATATATATTTATACATTATATTTTCTCCGTGTGTATTATCAAAGATTAAAATTTGTATATCTTTATTTTTTATTTCGACTGGGTTATATGACGAATTTAACGTGTGTGTCAAAAATCTTGAAAAAAATGCTGCGTTATGATCTGAGTGCTTCGTAGCTATTCACGTAAATGAATCATATCATGAATATTTGATTTTAAATCTGAAATTTTATAGCTAGAATTATATTCAAGGCCATAAATAATGCATATTTGAAAATATATATGTCGTAAACTAATTATCTTTACACGGAAGAAAAAGTCGATTGAAGTGTAAAGATATTACAATAGTTACATTTTAAAACCATTTTTTAGTAAACAAATAGAAAACTTGTCAAGTTTGTATTTATTTGATATACCTTGTTGATCTATTTCTACAGACCTAAAATGGAATTTATCGAAACAAATGATTGGAATACTGTCATCACCATTTTAAATTCATAATTACGTAAAATAATTAGACACATTAATATCAGCAAATATTCATTGACACATAATCCTTCATGAAGAACGTGAAAACAATTCTTACAAACTTCACTCTGATAAAACTTAAAACATCTGTTAATCTAGAAGATTTTCCAATGATCAAAATTATAAATATATTCAAAAATTCTTTAATTTTTTAAAAAATTATTCTTCTGCATCAGTTCTCTGGAATGCAATTATTTAATGTTCAAGCTAATGATATCGGTTGTCTAAACGACATCTTAGGAAAACTTTCAGAATCATGATTTTTATTGGGAACTGTTTCTACAGATATTTCCATCAATTCGAAGAATTATATTTTAAATTCTGACGATACATTTCCGCATAAAATCCGTCCAAATGTTTCTAACCGAACAAACTCAAAGAATTCAGAATTACATGAATGTTCATTAATTTAGAAGAACACCGAAACTTATAGCAAGGCCATTACGAAAAAAATACCATTCTAATCATTATTTATGCAGATATTTTCCTCAATTCGAAGAATTCTATTTCAAATTCTGACAATACTTCTCTGCATAAAATTCGTCCAAATGGTTGGAATAAACTCAAAAACATGAATATTATTTGAATGTTCATTAATTTAAAAGTGTACCAAAACTTATACTGAGATCATTACAAAAAGATCCTTTGAAGCATTACTTTACAAACAAAGAAATATGAAGGTCTATGAAGAATCTAAAGAGAAAGCGAAAACTCAAGTCATTTTCATCCGAACCATTAAACAGTCCCAAATAAAAATCCTTCTTATTTTCTACTGATCACATTTTTCTCTCTTTTGGTTCTATCAGTTTCCATGCATCATAAAAAGAGAGTGTTGCAAAAACTACCAACTCATAAAAAGCCATTGTCATTATTGGAAGGATCCCGAAATCAAAATTAAAGGCCTGGATATATGAATGGGTGAGCACTGTGTATAATACGCCAGGGATTGAAGAATACCTCATATATACTTCTTTTTTAACATTTGTGCAGTACTTTTTTGAAATTTAACAGCAGGCTTTCTGATGTAATTTTCTCCTTAGGACTTTTTTTACCATTTTTTCCAGTTCTTTTCTTCCAATATTTCCCTTTTCTTTTTATCCATTGACGCTGTCGCATCCGTCCTTTATCCCGGAAGACACACTCCCTAATGAGAAAAGGCAAAGCGGAGGTCTAATGCGTTTACTTAGTGAACGATGTTGAAAACTGGATTTTTTTGCTTTGTTTTCTGGTGCTATTCAGACTCAACCCTGTCTTTACAAAAGATTCCCTCCTCTACCTTTTCATGCTCTCTTTGACTCTTAGTGGAAGAAAAGTTCCCTCTTTTTTTCCCTATGCTGTTGCGCATGGAACGGTGTGTGACTTGGAAATGCGCCAGTTTATGCCGTTACATGCCTTCAAAGGAACATTTTTAAGTTTATGGCGATGGAACGATGCATTAAGGTGTAACGTGTTTTATTTCGAATTAATTACCGAGTCAAAGAAAGTTTCATGTGTGTTTATTTTAAGCACACTCCCTTAATTGCGGAATGG
>BGPR01008189.1:26899-44488 GCA_013235015.1 Araneus ventricosus
AAGTTAAGCCAATCTAAAAACTTCAACATCAGTTCGTTTTACATTTAAGTAATTGCGACGCAAAAATAAGCCAAAATCTAAAATATTTTACGGTTGCGTGATTTTATTTAAGAAATATAGAAAAATTTGACAAAACGTTTCGCAATAAGAGCCAAAAAATATAGTTTCATCTGCTCCTAGGAGCCCCATACATGCATAGGTCTTTAAAAGAAAGTCCACAAAGCGGAAGGTGATTGCATCACGTCTATCTTTCATTCTTTCTTTTTACCCACCTCACAAAGATATATTGCGATATATGTATTTTTTCTTCAGCACGTGATGAGATTTTGGGATTAGGGGAGAGTGCTGAAGTCGGCATTTCGGCTTAGTAGAATATTTATTGTGAGGCAGAGCATCACTATTTTTTTCTCCTAGCTGTTGTCCTGAAAGGTTTGATCACGAAAAGGCTTTTACAAAACTTTCTTTTAGGGGGGAAATGCTAGTTTAGGATGTGGAGCAGCAATATATTTTTATTTTTACATTAACGAATCAATGAAATGGAAAAATGCGTGCATTTTGAAATTGCATGTCCTCGTATATTTTAAAAAGTTAGCGCATACATTAAAATCGTTTGTAGAAATACTTATGCATGGACTGATTTCGGCGAATTAATAATTTAGAAGGCTGTATGGGATTTCTTTTACAGATTCTTTGAATTTTTATATTCAAATCCTTTATACCTCAATATCTCTTTATATTTCAATCGAGACCCTGATCCAGATTGAGATTTCTGACCATTGCTGAAGTAAATGCCACAAAAATTTATATTTTGAAAAAAGTATTCGATGATAATGAATTGTTGACTCTTTCTATAAAAGTCATGTAACTGTAAATGTTTATAAAAGTGATAAAATTGTAAAACTGCAAAAAAAATAAAAACTGCAAACAATGCCTCATATGCAATAAAAACATAAATTGTTAAAAGAACTTGTGAAGTAATTTATTTAAATTCCCTGCATGCGTAACCTATATATGGTTAAAGCCTTTAGAATTTGCAGAATATTTAATCTGAGGTAGTGAATGGCTGTTGGTTTTTGCTATTATTTTGCCATCTTAAAATTTTTGCCAACGACATTTCTCTAATAAATTATTATTTAGGAATTAAATGTTCACTTAGGATTTTGTACCAGTAACTGATTATTTTTTTCCATTGATCAATTAATGATCTCATTAAAATATCACTGAATATGAGATGCATGCTAGTTAGTTTAAAATTGCAGGCCTATTTAATCAATTAATTTGATAAATTAGTTGAAATTTAATAGCATTTTGAATCTTTAAACTCGTGCTTATTTATGTGTGACTAGTGCACACATAATTTCTGACTGCCTGTGATTTCTATACAAAGAATAAGTTTAATTCCAATTTGTTCTTCTGTTTAGCACATAAATTAAAACAACTTCTTTCTGTAACTTCTTTTCGGTAATTATAGCTGCTTAGAAATAAATATATTTTCATGCGTTTATGCAATAATATAAAACTCTTGTATAAAGGAAATTTATTTGTTGCGTATTTTCTATAAACTAATCTTATTTTTTCCAAATCAGGATGAAGGACTTTCTTAAACAATTTTTCAAATAAATGTTCTCTCTGACGTTCTAAAATTTAGTTGCCTATTTAAATTCACTCAAATGAATAAATAAATTCTAAATTTATTCAAAAATGCATTCGAAATCAAGTCTGAATCTTTCCATGGTTTTCTTTCTGTAGCCGACATTGAAGAATGGTTGCAACAGATTTTGAAAAGAGAAACGATTCAGACAGATGCAAATTCTTGAAGAACACATTAAGATGGGCTCACCGTACATTTAGATCTATGACTTAATCATTACTGCATTTCTGTTGCTTCTCAACTGCTGTTCCCCGATGTGTGATTCATATGTACCAGAAATAATACATAATATATGTAGCAGTTTTTCTTTTGATTTCCTGCCTTATAGAACTGTTTTTTTTTCAGGTCTAAGTATATATGCACAAAATTTAGATCAGTAAAGAAAGAATTGCCGTTACTCAATTTCTTGAATTATGAGCATTAGTTTTTCTCTTTTTTGCACTACTAAACGATGACGGATTTTATTGCGTTGATTATAAACAACTCCATAAAGGCATTGAAATTTACCACGGATTCTTTCTAAAAGATGCGATTTTACAGGGAACAATGATAACGTAAAAGAAAGAAGTAAATAAAATGAGACTAATAAAATGGACATTTTATATATTCGGCAAAAATATCAACAAAAATTTTATTTTAAATAAAAATGTTTTACGGAATTTATTTCAAATAAAAATGTTCAAAATTACCTTTAATTCTGGAAATAAATCACTGAGAACTTTAAAATGTTCTCAGCAAAAATTTATTTTTAATTTAATTATATTAAGAAAGTGACCAAAAGGTACTTAAAGCGACAGTTTATAAAGATTTTTGTTATTTAGATATTGTATTTTTGTTTACAATAGCAACTTTTTATATATTCTAAATTACTAAAACAAATATTTCCTCTTAATTAAATAATGGGCGTCAAATTCCTGTAAGCTGAACATTAGTACTGAAAGAGATGTATATTTCATGGATATACACATGTAGTGGTATTATCAGGTTATGAATGTATTCATGAAAGATGCGAATTCTAGATGTGACCAAAGGAACAAAATGTTAATTAACAGTACAAATATTTTAATATAAGAAGTATGAATCTTTTTTTAACAATCATATTTTTTAACTGCTCACAAATGAATGTGTCATTGTACCATCCTTGTAATTCAACAGAAATACTGGTATTCCTGAAAAAAATTAATTAAGTTAAAGTTCACTAATTATTCACATAAATTAGTGAACACCCCTCAATGTCTAGAGACGTGCAAATTCCCGCACTGAAGATGCATGGAAAAAATTGGAAAACATTTTTCATTCAGTAACGTCATTGTCTGCCCTATATCTTCGTCTCCCACCATAATTTCTCAGAGTGGTCCATTGCTAGGTTTTGCACGTGAACATACTTTCATATGCTTGTTTCATTTATTTATTTAATGAAAATGCACCAATCACAATGATGCGTTACACTAAATGGCCATCATTGAAACAAAGAATTAAAGGTGAAAACACTTAATTATAAAATTATTTAAAGACTAATTACGAACTTAAAAGTTGCAGACACTGAATCTTAAAAGCGTTAAGAAAATGTATTAATAATTTAAAAGTTTGGAACCCTTAATCTTAAAAACATTAAAAGACATATTAAAAATTTAAAGGCCTTCAGGAAGCTTGTTAAAAATATTATAACATTTATATAAGGAGAAATTATAAATGCAATTAAGTTAAAAATGTCCATTCTCAAATAAGGGCTTATTTTTAACAGTCCAGGTCGGTACGGCAAAATGAATGCATATTAGAAAGTCGATGCAATCACTCATATGATAGAAGACTTTATAATGAAACAGCGCGCAGGAATTATTTTATTGGTATTTCAAACAGATATGTAAAAAATATTATAAAGATAATATGAAGATATATCCTGAGAATAAAAACGATTTCTTTTGTAAAATAAGTAACACATGAATTTAGTTTCATAACAATACTGTTACAAAGCAATAAAGTTGTTCCTCCTGAGATGCTAAACTTGGTGATAAATTTGGCGATCTCGGCGACAAAAGGAATTTTCTATAAATACCTTGAACTGCCAACATATTTATACTGGCATCATGAGCTATCTGGCGATTACGTCACTTCCTTCGTAATGACGTCGTTTCCTGTTGAAAAAGTATAAAAGCAAACTCTCAAGCCAATAGGAGTTAGTCCGTTGCATCAAATGCAATGGAACTCATGAAACTAGAATGTATAATATTAAAACCAAAATAGAAAATCCTGTTTGCATTAACTGTAAGGAGACTGGACACCTCGCCTCTTGGAGGGGATGCCCAAAATTACCCGTTATTAGAAATAATAATCCCCCCTCTTACTCTCAGAAACTTAAAACTAACCTTCACAAACCCGAAATCACTCCTAATACTTTCATTAGCAAAAGCATCCCGCAACTCGAAACGGAAATTTTCTCCGACTTCGAGAAGAACATGAACGCTCTCAAAATCATTAACGACGCATTTAATAAATTTCCCAGCTTAATCGAAATCAATGAAAAAAATCAAAACAGCTAAAAATGCCTCAGAATTGTTAGCCTTCTTTTCAAACTTTTCAAAAATTAACTCCTCCCTGGCTTGTCTCTCCCACCTCACCCTTTACACCTCTGCTCCTCTCTGATTGGCTTACCGGCTAGCTTTATAAACTGGCTCCTCCCTTATTTTCCTCAGTCTGCCATGACCTCGGCTTCCATCAGTCGATCTCTCGACGTCACGAGTACAACATGGACTATGACCATCTTCAGTCACCACGGCAATTTATTGACCGCAAGGGACTCCAATTTTGTCATGATAGGAGGTAGCCCCCCTGCCGGGGGCAGGTACTCCACTAATATGTTGTTGTCAATAGGAGTCAGTTGGAGTTTGATAAGCAAACAAGCTGGTGAGCTAATAGGAAACCTTGAGCGCCGTGCTGAGATTTAATGGCAATCTCTGTTGTGAATTTTTGCAAGTGCTGTTTTAATACTTGTGCTACGTTTCTTTGCTTAGAATATCTGTAAAATAAAGAGCTTTATTTTTTTAAATCCTGCTTATTGGGTTGCATTCACGTACACCCACAAGACGATTTTGTGACAATACAATACGTAAACAATCATATTTCGGAATATAAGCTAATTTTAATGAAATTTAGCAACTTCCTTCATGCGCGCTTTAGTTCTGCAGATTTTTCTCGATTAAATCAGTTCACACTAAACATAATACTGTCTCAAGTATTCTGTAAAATTGCAACGAGATTTTTTTATGAAAATTTCCTTTCAAACGTCCTAAATCAGGCTTACCTACAGTAAGCAGTAATACAAGACATTATCCAGTCTTAAAACCTCACATAGCAATGGTATTTTTTTTTGTTCCTTATACGCATCCTAATAAAATATTTCTTCTAGTTAAAATTTTATGTGTTATTTAAATTTTTTTACCAATTTTAAATAACAAAAGCTGGTTGTGCACTGTATTTTTAAAAGAGTCTTCTGATATTAAGAAAACACAATTTGCATGAAACCATTCGTAATTAAATATTATTTATCCATCGTTAAAATAATAATAAAATAGACTTTACCCCATGTTAAAAAGCAATTTGTATGTCTACAGAGATTTGTTTTTACATTTTTGTAGCTTTTACCTTTAGCTTTTAGCGATGATTTAGTGTGTATAAATTTTGAGAAATTTATTAGTCAAACTATTATTAACTAATGAGTTTTCATTACAAAATAAACAATGAGAATTACTTTTCAGAAGGCATATATTGCCTTTTAAAATCATCATTAATACTTTAAAAAATTGTTAATCGAAACTAACATTTTTATAAAGTATTCATGTAAAGTAAATGTAAGGATTGCGATTATAGTTGAAGCCATTTGAAAGGAAACATGTAAAGAAGTTCTATAAATGTTTATTTCCTTGAAATCAAAGTTATCCAAAAAGCTATATTTTATGCTAATTATAAGTAATTCCTAAATAAAAGATATTAGTTTATGTCGCAGTGATATTTCATGTAATTCTATTTTGCCAACCTAATTCTTAGATGAAAAATTTTTCGTGATGTTTCCCATATTTATGTTCATAACCTCATTACTTTCTAAACAAAACTGAAAGATTGTTCATTTCACTGGAATAGCAGAACAGACTTTAAAAAACCATTGAAGTCATAAAGTTATTTTAAGATGAAGAATTGCATGATCTTGGTGCACTAACAAAATGGTACAAAACTGATAAAATTAATGTAAATCTTGATGTTTGCTTCCTTGAAAGAAAAACTATCCAAAAAGCTAAGTTTTATAGTAATTATGCGTAATTACTGAATAAAATAAATTAGTTTATACCGCAGTGAAATTTCATAATTCTATTTTTCCAGCCTAATTCAAGAGTTTTTCGTAATATTTTCTTTATTCCTATTCATTATCTCATTAATTTCTAAACAAAACCGAAAGATTGTTCATTACACTGGAACAGCAAAACAGAGTTTAAAAACCATTGAAGTCATAACGCAAGTTATTTTAAGATGAAGAGTTGCATGATCTTGGTGCACTACCAAAATGGTAATTAGAAGGGAATGATGAACATCTGAAACTAACGTAATAAATTATTTTATGCTTTTAAACAAGAAGCTTCACATTCAACACTAATCCCATTCTTAAACGAGATAATGACCAAGCATATTTTATTCCAGTAAAAAGTGAGTCAGAATGGGTTCAAAACTCATTACGTAACAAAGGAAACCGTTGCATATTTATGAGAAGTATTACTTTCGTAATTAGATCAGTATTTTTTTTATCTGTACTCGCAAAGAAATTCAGTTTGTTGGAAAAAAATACAATAAATCGCACGTAATGAATAAGTCTACGGAAATGTGAGCTAACTAGCCGAAAGTAAGAGAAAATACCAAATGTGCTTTTTTCCCCTCGCATGAAGATCTGCACTTATTTTGTGGAGGGAAAAAAATCCCTATTGTTAAGTAGTTAATCAATTTTGTTTTTCCTTCAGTAAATTGAAGAAGTGTTACCGTTATTTTCTTAATGTCTTTTTGAGTAGTTATTTTTTCCTTCGGATTTTTGAACTAAATGTAACTGCATTTTCTCGCTGTTTATTTGCTTACAATTAATCACGTTACATGAATTTCCGAAACTAAGAATTAAACTTTTTTGCAATTAACAGGTTTGAATGTGCCGCATTTTCACATGAATTTTTTTTTTTTTTTGCAGCAAAAAGAGTTATTTTTATTGCGACGCAACACTTTTACTGATAAATGAAAGCTTCTGTAGAAAATCCGAAATTAGCGTTCTTTATTTTTCTGAGGTGAGTGTCTAATTGAAAATTTACGAAAATACCTTCACTAAATAGATTATCCAAATATTAGCTATCGTATTAATTGAATAAATTAATGTCATTATTATACATACATAAATATGTAATAATACATCAATAAGTATGTAATAATAATAATCACATAAATAAATATGTAATCATAATAATAACATAAATAAATATATAATAATAATGAATACATAAAAATATGTGATAAGGAATGTAAAAAAAATTATTTAAATGCAGAATAACATAAAGAGAAAGTTCATGAAAAGCCCGACAAGAAATTGTATACGGTTTAGTTTTTAAAAAAGTTGATTAATTCTTATATGAAAAGCAATTTAATGCTGAATGATCAATGATCGTTAATTATTATACAAAAATTCAACCAAGAGGAAATTGATTTTCATAAATTTCACAAACTCAAAGAGGTATAAAAATGTATAATTTTTATTAAAAATGTATAATTAACACAAAGTAAAAAGCTAGTATCATGAAATCAGAAAGAACATTAAAAATGTAAAGAAAGAAGAAGCAATCATTATGTTACTGTGGTTAGGTAAAGGCACACCGTCTTTAAATAAAGGTTCTAATATTCTCTGGGATGTTTCATGCTTTTCTTTAAGTTATTAAAAATATTAAATTTTTTTTGCTATTTATATTTTATTATTATCATTTTTGTCTTCTAATAAATGCTGTTTGCTACCATTGCTGCATAATATGAAATTATAGCGCCTTTTAAAGCCCAGCAGATTCCTTCCTGTGCTCTATGAGCTTGAATTTTCTAAACTGCATAAGTAATAAAAATTCAATAAACTGTAATAACTGTGCTAAGAAACACTTCTCTGTACATTGTACATGCTATGCAGAAAACATACTTTATACCAGGCTCAAAATGCTTCTCATTTGTGAAGATATAGGAAACTGATTTCTCGTTTGAAGCGTCCTTTCGAATTGAGAAATCAATGGTAAATTTATTTAGATGGTGCATATTTTAAATTCACGCGGATTTTTTATATTTTTATTGGTTTACTGTGTTAAACTATAAGTGAATATTGATCTCCAGTTCCATTATATTTTTTTGAGAAATGTATTAAGGCATTGAATGAATTGTCAATATTTTTGAGATTTGAAAGGTTTTCTTAACTTGCTTTTTTCCATCCACTACGAATGCTTTCCAACAATCAAATTTGAATAAGAAAGTGAGTGAGATGTACTTCCGAATCTTCTGAGTTATAACGGCAGAAAATACCAGACTTTTGTTGATTTGATTCAATGATTTAAGAAATCTATATTATATTTGGCTAAATCTGTCTGTAACGCTCAGGAATGTGGGCGTGGTTTGTGGTTTGGCTAAGTGCCAGATATTCAGACCAGACAGTTGGTCTATAAATTAGCATACACACAGGAATACTGTTTTGATTGTGTGATTTAATAGCAATGCCAGAATTAATTTATTTTCCTAATATAATATTTTGGTATTTTTTTTCTTTATTTTGTGTTTGCTTTTTTCTTTGAGTTTTGCTTTCTGCTCAGTTATAAGATCTTCAAAGTATTCAACATACATTATTGTTATTTATTTTAGCCAAATTTAGCAGCTTCCATTCTTCTTACATTTTATGCTGATTCATACACACCTAACTCGGTTAATTTATTTTCTTTATTACCTTTCTGTTGAATTAAGATGTATTCGTCGTTTATTTTCTTTTTATTTAATACATGCATGCAGAACTATTTAGAATACTTTAATTTCTGTTAAAAAGGTTCTTTCTTTTTCGCACTTAATTTTGGAATTGAATATTTAAGTATTTTATTTTTAATATTTTTCCTTAACTGTATTTACACTGAAAGTTTTATTTAAAAATTTGCATTCATCATTTTTTTAAATTTTGTAATTGGTAATGCATTTTTTCTGTTAGTGGATTTTGCATTATTTTTACTCCGCCAGAACGAAAATAATTGTTACAAATAAAGTTATTAACAAAACGAAAGTTAGTGTCAGTTGATGCATCATTTCTGTTCATGCTTTTTTTATTTCTTAATCACAATCTACGGGAGATTTTCTTCAAAAATTTTTTTTTAGTAAATCTGTGATAATCATATCTGAGATATTTTTGCAAGTTAAAAGCCCGTCTTAGAAGGGGTTAAATTTTCTAATATATTAAAAATTTATTATTTTTTAAATTCAAAAAACGGAAAGTTTACTTCTGTGTCAAACTCACATAATCGAGGATCATTTCAGCAAATCGATTAAAAATAGCAGATTTGCAAATAAAAGTACATTTAAATTTTGCTTTTATTGTATAGTTATGGATACTAAAAATTAAAAAAGATTTTTGGAGAATTTTCAAATAGAAAAATGGAATTTAAAATATTTTCACTTCCAATTTTATTATTTGCAATTGAAATTTTGAAAAGCTCCCATTACATTATCATCCCCCAAATATAATTTTTAGAAATTCGACCACTTTTGGCATTTGTAGAATACCATATCAAAAAAATGCATTAATTAAATTTATAATAGTTCGATTTTTTTCCCCTTCAAAACAAAGTAATTCCAATCCCATTTTAAGGAAAATCCCTAATAATCTGTGTTTTATTTAAAATCTGCGTCTAGTCATTAAAAAGATAAAGCCCTATCAGCTCCAATAAAATGACCCTATAGGAACGAATCGGATTTTTAGCTCGCGACCCGGGCCTCTTCCGATAACCGGAAAACGATTCCGATTAAAACTAGCTGTTAGGACGGTAATCGATACCGCGTTAAACATTATAGGTCTCCAGCATTTTATCCAAATTACAAAATAGATAACATCCTTAATAGATTGCGTCGATGTTTCTTCAGACTGCTATTTTTTCATACAAGTCTTAAGTCAGGCAACTTTTAAAATGGTGTCGTAAATAAGTGGGAGAAATGATCGGAGTGAAATAGTCCAGACACCTCGCTTATATTGGCTTTTCTCAGAGTGGTAATAGTCAGTTTGTAAATGACTTTAATCAATCAGAGTAAGAGTACAAGTCCTTTTAAGAGATTTTAAAACACTCTGAAGGGAAAGAGTGCGTTTTATGTGCTTTGAGTTAATTACCTTTTACTTTATAATAGTTTTAACATGTGCTAGTCTTTTCTAATTCTTCGTACCAATGGCGTGATTTTAAATAGTTGGATTTAACGCAAGCTTAATTAAACTTCTAAGAAACAGTTTCGGGAGAGGAGCTTTTTAATTGCAGAGTAGCGAGATTTCGGATATTGTACGTAACAAATGGACCCAAAATGGAATAAAATATATTTAAATTTTGCTGCGTTAATATGAAGGAAGTAAACGCAACGGAATGAAACATGAAACTGCCGATTTTCTCTTAAAGACTATCATTATGCATGCCATTAAATTTTGCTCAGAGTGTTATGTTTCAAATTCTCTTCGGTGTTTATTTTAGATTAAATATTTTCTTATATTTTAATTTTATTTAAATAAAATTCAAAACTTAGTGATTCATGATTCAATTTTTAATCTACGTGATGCAATTATCCTCTAACTCAGGCGCATGCGTCATTCGGTTGAGAAGGGGGGGGGGGCGGCTCAAAACGGCAAAAGTGAAGCCAAAGATTTAAAAAAATATTAATTATTGACAGCGAGGAATTTAAAATACATCGTTTCAGTATGAAAATAACAACTCTGCCCTTCTCCATTGAAACTAAAACATGCGTGCGAATAATATAAATACGATTTTTAAAATAATCATTTAACCCGATAGAACACGCGCCTCCTTAGCGAATCGTAAGACGCGTGGGGCCATAGAATGACCCCAAAATGAAATTGAAACCTGCGCTGTTAAAATCATTATATTTTTAGTTTGAAAAATATCCCTTTTGACTTTTATACATTAAGAATACAGTGCTTAACACAAATCAAATCTACTCCATTATTATCCACTTAGAAAAGTACGGATTTCTTGAGGGTTCGTTTTTCGTGCATCTCTTTCACGTAAAAAGTTTGGTGCGGATTTCTCGCTAAATATATTTGTGCACTTTACAATTAACTATGTCATGTTATCGTGGATGAATAACTCCCAACTCTTCACAGGGCTTGCCACATCTTTCACTGCCCCTTTTGTTCAAGGTAAGCGTGATACAATATTATGAAATCAAGTACGAATATTCTGCCTAAATTTTGTTTCCCTCTACTATACGCCATTTTTTGATGAAAACAATTCCGAGTTATTCACTTTTTCATTTCCAGAATTTCCGTCTTCTTCCGATTCCGTATCACGTTCGCTGAATCTTTCATGATTTGAAAAATTATTTTCTAAAATATCCTCAAGTCTTCGTTGTCAAAGTGTGAATCTTCATCGCTTCAACTTCAGCAAGAAGTTTACATAAACGCTCCATTTCTTTGTATTGTGAGCAGCAAGTAAATACTTCGATTCGGAAAGGACAGCAACGAACTGACGTTATCAGCCGCGTGAAATAACTGCTCTGTGGAGCAAAAGGAAGGACGCGCGGGGTCATTCCATAACCCCAGTAACTGACAAAACGTGCATTGGGGAGGGAATCAAAAATACTTTCTAAATATACTCAGAAAAGGCAGAGGGGGTGACTAACTCAGTTACTGATAAGAAAGGAACTAACAGTTGGCTATTTTTCTACTAATCTGAGTTTTCCGATGGCTTGGGAGCATAAAATGACCCTCTCGCGTCCTCTCGGGTTAACATCTTAATGAAAAGAAGATAGACAAAATTCACAAAACTGATTTGTAGGAGAACGCTCAAAACTCACATGAAATATTGGGTTCAGATACTACAAGGCTCAGAACTCTTTCCTAAAAAGTATGTAATGTTCTAAAAATTTTACTTACAAAAAGATAAAAAAATCACTTTATGTTGAGCCCCAGAATTATTCTTGAAATTATTTTTACACTAACCTTACTGTTAATAGTGCAGTTTTGTTTAACCCTTCGGTCATCTTGACCCCAAATTGCTAGACACTTATTCTTTATTTTATTGGCTATTTGTACAAAGATAAAATATTGTCAAAGTATAAGAACATTTTTTCTTAAAAAAAACTTGCATTTAAGACACAAATACAATTTTTAATACAAAAAAGGAAAGTTGAACTTATGTCCTTTTTTCCTCCTTTTCTGTATTCTTTTCTTCTTCGCTGCGCTCGTTCGTACGCTTCCATAGCCATAACGTTAAATTAACCTGAAACGTTAGCACACGCACGGGCCAATTTCCCTGAACGCCCCCAATAAAAAGTGAGAAACTCCGTTTCACCGGTTTTGGCCTTCTCTTCTTCTAGTTCCCATATGAAGATACAGGAAGTAACAGGGGCAAGTGTTTAGAAATTCCTAGAATTTTTTAACAAAAGAGAAAGGGTGGGGTCAAAAAGACCCCGTGCGTGTGCTGACGGGTTAACCGTTATATGTTTAAGATATAACCAATCTTTTGAAACAGGTGGCTAATCTATATAAATAAAAGAGAAACGCATAAGTCGGTTGTACCTTATAATATCCGAACCTCTGAAAAGAATTTATTCAAATAATTACTCGCAAATACTATGAATCTTCAGGAAGATTTTCAATGAAGGTTTCGTTAAATTAATTAAATATTATACTTAATAATTTTAATAATTAAATAAATAATTGATTTTACAATAATTAGAAAATGCCACAGATATAGTTTCAGCCATGCGACCAGGTGGCACTGGCTTCTCTCTCCCCGGAGCTGTTAAGAAGTTAATTTCGTATAAGGCTTGTATGTTATAAGTATTTCATATTTGTTCACAAGTACTGAATTACATGGAGGGTTTTAGTGAAGATTTTGGGTCAATCGATCAAATAGCACATTTTTTTTATAAATAAAAGACATGAAAATATTTTCATCCCGAGCAACACTGGGCATATCAGCTAATTATTGAATAAAAACAAATTCCTACCAGTAGAATTATACTTTGAGGAAAATTTAAAGCTATATGACTTTTATTTTAATGATCGTGGATTAATAAGACAAATTTAATTCATCATTAATTAATTGTCACATTTCATACTTGCCTCCTAAATCAGCAGTGGAGATTTTTTGCTATAATTTTGAAAGAAATGTTTAACACGGAAAATACTAGATTGAGCAGCTACTTCCCGAATTTGTAAAATTTTGTGAATAGAACGAATTGAAGGTGAAATAAAACCATAAAAATTCTGAAGAAAGTATCTTTCAATCGAAAATAGTTATTTCCATCTAACAGCATAGTTTGTAGAATTTGTGTTTAGAATTTTTGAATTGTTTTTTTGGAAAATTTTGTATTCCGAAATCAAATATTTTGGGAAAAAGATAAAAACATTCTGGTCAAACTGTAAAAAAACCCGAAATTCTTATAATGTTATGTTTAACAATGATTTGAGCTTCTTTTTTAATCCAATTCATTAAAAAAAGTTTCACAAATGTAACACTAAATTAAACGCCGTAAAACGTTTTATACTTAATTTAATTTTTCCTGCATAAATTAGCTAACGATGTTTGAAGTAATTCTTGGCGACGTGCATACAAACATATACACTATCTTTCTTTCATTAATAATGAGTTAATTATCGATTTCCATACACGATATTCTTTACACTAGATTCATTGCAGGCAATATGAATTTCAAAAATCATGAAAGAATTTTAAAAACAATGGGAATTTGTTTGCTTTCGAATATCTATTTATGGAAATACAATATTATAATCTCATAAAGAACGTTAATATTGCTGTTGTGTTCAGGTGAATATGACCCGAAACGATTTTCAGCTTATACAAAACAACCGCTTAGAAATAGTTTACTGACATTTCGTGACTTAGTTAGTGAGGGTGAAACGTTGTTTCTCTGATATGGATTTTCTTTTATTTATATCTCTTCTGTCTATATTTTGAAATTGTATTAATGTATCGTTCGGGTCAATATGACCCGAACCTCTTTTCCCTTAATTGAGCGAAGAAACTAGCGCATTATATTATTAATTTAACAGGAAACGTCATAAATAAATTACTGAAAAGTCATCTAATGTGTTTTATATAAGCAGACAAGTTTGGTCAAGGTCAGAAAGAGCAATAGCTGGTCACGTGATACAATATCTCCAGTAAGGTTTTAGATGCATTATCGAATCATTTCGTCTGTTATGAGTTGTATGTTTAAAGGCGACCCTTTCCTTCTACCTAAGCCACTTTCCTACCTGAAATCTGAGATTAAGTCAGCTGCTCTAAACATCTGGCAAGACAACTGATATAACGGAGAAACTGGCCGCAGTACACACGATATAGTGCCTAGGGTCTCAAACAAGCCAGTAGGATGGAATAGAGAAGAGATAATGTTCGCTACAGGGCACTGGTCTTCCCCTTCATACCTTCATGGCTTCAATCCTCGAACACATGACAATTGCTCGTGCGGAGAAAAAGGAGATCCAATGCACTATGCCACAAAATGTCGGTCTACCCTCTCCTGGCGTTTCCAAACTGCAACAGTGTCACTTAAATTACAGTGGTTGAAAAACATTCTCACGAACAACTTATCAAGAACCCGACTTCGACTCCTAATGCGTTTCATATGTGATGAGAACAATCTCACTGTAGAGGATAATATTTGAGCACTCATCCACCCAGACTGACACACACTTCCGGCTACTTATGATTTTTTTTCCCTCTACGTATTTTTTTCTATTTTGTATTGTTTTCTATGTTGTTCTGTCCAGTGTATGTTTCGGTTTCATTTTTATCTGTTTTTGTACCTGTTACTCGTTTTTGTCCTTTCTTAAAAAATAAAATTCACCTCCATCCATCCAAACCGGAAAGGATCCAAATGGCTATAAACACGGGGATGCAGGTGGTGTATTGTAATGTAATGTGACTTGTATGAAAACACGACATGTATACAGAAATGACATTTCGGCACAATTGACACTGTAATGAGGTGAAAAATATAAATAATAGTGATTCGCAGACATTTGAGAGCCACTGAAATAGCTCAGCTTATGGAAGCATCTGATTGCGAAGTGGAAGATGTTTCTGAACATGAAAATCATACTAGTGAGGAAATTGCGACTTCTGATTATTATGAGATCTGATTTTCTGGGTGCCTGAATTCTGCCAATTTTATGAAAACTGCTCTAAGCGTAACTAGGTTCTCAACATCAAGAAGAGATTTGTGAAAAGTACATTTGAAACTGTATTCAGGTCTACAATCCAGAATGAAATAATCAAAAAAGACAATTATTGAAGGCAAAACGGTATATCGAAAAGAATGGATCATCATTCTTATGAGCACAATGCTTATGATAAATCAATTAATAACAGAATTGACAAAAAAACGAAATGATATTAGAGTGCAATACCAGAAAAGGAGCTATTTATGAGTACTTTTCATCAACTTTTGAATGCATACATTTGTGAAAAGAAGAAACATACTCTGGCCTTGGGTTACAGTTTATAATAAGCTTGATAGTTCTGCTTATAATGCAATTATTCTCTGGACATGAGTAAGTATCAAATCAAATGAAAACAAATCAACGAAAAGAATTTTGGAGAAAAACCAGAACAAATTATTAATTGATTCATATATTCAGGAAAAACAACATCTCTATACAAATAAAGAGTCGCGTAATATACTCAAAAGAATACAGGATGAATGACAAACTGGTTTATGATTAGCATCCATTGCTAATTTACAGTTGAGTAATAAACTTGCCTGATGCATGTTTTGTCAATCAAGCAATGATAATAAAACAAATATATTGTGTAAGTATTATAAAAACATATCTGAAAGCAAAATGTATAATTCTTTTGTCTTAATTATATAAATGAAAAGAAGGGTAAGAATTAAAAAAAATATTCTAATTCTTTTTATCTTGCACACATATGCTTATATTTACATATTCCTTGTATCATTTTTCAAATATATGAAGTTTATTCTGTCAAAACATATCTTATTTATCTCGAAACATAATTTTGTTCTGAAAGCATGGAACTCATAGGTCCCAGTACTTAGTATTTAGTGTTCGGGTTATATTGACAGGAACCTTACATGTTCATAGTGAATGCGAACAGAACAGCAAGGTTAAGAAATATGACATTTTTTAAATTACGCTATACAATGTTAGAATGCAGATATGTGCTTTCTGTGCACGTGGACCAGAATTGACCATACTGCGCCGAATAAAAGACGATTCTTTATGATAAAACCGTCAATGAAAATGATAACTCACATTTATACCACGAAGTTTATTCAGAAGTTGTTTACGTACTCAGTAGATACAAATCTTCAAAATAAATAAATATTTATTGAAATCATAGCTTAAGTCTTTAAATCATAACGCACGCACAATTAATTCGCATTTCCACTTGCTGATTCTTCGTTGGAGTTACTAAATAGTTATAAGGTATACGATAACATGGAATTTCTTCTTCCGCTACAAAAAGCAACATATTTATTAAATTTAAGTATATTGCTAGGAACACGCTATTATTTTAAAAATCTTACTTTTTGGTCATGCGTGTCGATATAGTAAATATTTTTGAATAAGCTAGTGATTCTAATGTATGTTTCAGGAAGGCAAAACAATTGTTTAAAGATCATTCTAAGATCTTGAATTCTATTGATGTAATGTAAATGAAAATCATTCTAATAGAAGTCTTTATCCTTTCTCATGAAATCAAATATTTCATAAAAATTTCGCTTTAATTTAAAAATTTATTTCGACGCAGTTTCAAATTTCTTTGAAGTCAGTCTTCCTCATTACCATATCATTCATAATTTTAAGTTCAGTTCCTCCTTCTTGATGAACCCATATTCAACAGAATTACAGCAGAATGAAGAATAATCATTTTTGCTTTCTTCACTTCAAAATAAAATTACATTTTTCAGAATTGGAAAATGCATCATTCAGTCGTTGAAAACGGCAGCCATGAATTATAAGAACTCGTCCTCCTGATTTTCTCTGCATTGTTTTTTTCTTAATATTTCAGCAAAATAAAAGCAAAAACTGGGAAGAGATTTATCAGAGAAAAGGAGAATTAAAAAACGGAAAAGAATAGACTTCGCAAATGACAATTTCTGAAAATGAATGAATTATGGAAATGAGGCGTCTGAAAATGAAGACGTTTGTCACATTCCTTAAGATAATAAATGGTGTTGAAGTATTAGAGAGTTTTTTTTTCTTCTAATATTAAAAAATAATCTTTAATAATGTCGCAGAAGAATAAAATAAGTCTCCAAGTCAAACAGGTTTCTTCAATAAGAATTCTTTATGGCTTTTTATTCTTTGATGTAAGAAATCTTATTTTTATATGTATTGAAGATGAAAATTTTTTATCATATTTCTGCTTCAAAAAAGGAGTTAGACTAGTTTACTCACTCTTTTTAAGATATAGGAAATGTTCATAAAAATCCTTGATTCATCAAAAGAGTTTTTATTAATATATTTTTTTAATTCTTAACATTGCAACTTCATGTATTTTTGAAAATTTTCAAGAACTTCGTGTCTTTGATAAAGAACTCCATGCCTCTACAGCTTTTGAATGATATATATGTTTTAAAGTGGCGCAAGTTTCAAAATCTACTGCGTGAATACGCTGTATTCTTCTTTACACTGG
>BGPR01008189.1:53436-65487 GCA_013235015.1 Araneus ventricosus
AAATAGGCATCAAGGACCCATTTCTAATCGACTATAATCTTCTATTAAAGGTAGTTTTCTCTATTTCAGAACATTCCAGACCGCCGAAATATTTGACTATTTTCACAGTCAAGTAACGATAGCATTGAAATAATACAAAAGGAGAAGAGCATTTTCGTAGCATGATTTCTCCACATTATGAATGCGAGTTCCACTAATATTAATCATAAGAATCGCATTAAGTAGGCATCTAGGACCCATTTCCAAGAGACTAAGATCTTTTATTGAAGGTACTTTTCCCTATTTCGGAAGCTTCCAGACAGACGAAATCTTTGACTATTTTGAAAGTCAAGTAACAATAGCCTTGAGGATAAATTATTTTTTTCAGCTATCATAAAAGCAGCTCTTTCTCACTCTCTCTCTTTCTTTTTGCATATGTGTATGAAGTAAATAATCAAGCAATGTGATAAGATAATTTTCTTCAAAACACTTGGTATCTCTTCTATACCAGTCTGTTTTTGAAAGCGACGAAAATTCTGTCAGCAGAAATTGATCTAAAACTAAAATCAAGATATCATTTATTCTGTTCTCATGACATTTTTTTTTCTTCTACAAAGGTGTTAATTTCTCACTTTTATGAGCATTTCTGTTAAAGCGTGGCTTATTCCTTCCGGACTCGAAAAAAATATTCGAAGTGGATTGATGGAGATATCTATTCGAAAATATCCATAAAAGTAATAAAAAGTTTTTCTCATAGCTGCGTGTAAAAGAATAGAAGAGAAGAATGCCCAAAATCTTTGAAGAATATGAAAAAATCGAAATATTTATTATATATTATTTGTATTGAAAGATATATGATGTCTTTAGTTTTTTTCTCTAATCATTCGTTCATTAAGTGACCTTTTTTAAGTCATGGAAATAAGAAATTGAAAATAGACACCACTGGTAAAATATTTTAATGAGACCATCAAACATCAGAGTAATTTTTCACATTTTACCAGTTATATATCTTAATTTATTTCTCATATAGCTGTTTTCAAAACAACATTCCTTCAAGAGTATCATTTTTAACTGATAACGAAATAATCTAGTTGGTATTCTTGAATCAAATGTTTCCCCTTACAAATATAAGTTATATTTACGAATGGGATTCAACTGATCTGCGTTTGCACCAATGAATAAATTGAGCAGTGGCCATGATGTAGTCAATCAAAGGCAATATCATTTAGTTACATTTTTAGTGTACTTTGCGCGTTATTACTTCACATAAAATGTCTCTTTTGGATATTTTGAAGGAAGAATTTTCCGACTATATAACAAACTGGACAATGTTTAAATATTTTCTCACGATGGAAATCAGAAGACTGTTAAGATTAAACTGAAGTCTCTCATTCAATAAAATTTCTGCTAACTTTCAGTGTCTTTAGCACGAAACTTAGTTCATCCCCAAGGAATGGGTCAAGCTGCCTTAAAAGCACTTCTGCCCAGTTTGAGTACATAAGATTCTTGCACAATTTCTCCCAAGAGATATTTCATCCACTAATTTCACTTTAGGTCGGCGAATGAAATGCCCGACATCATCAATTATTGCTGAATCAACATGAGTTGCTGGCTCTACCTTCGGGATTCGGCTTCCATGTTGCTGACTTATTATTCTCTGGATGGCAATAGAAATGTGATGGTAATTGAAATTTATTAAGTTAACTCCAAGACAGCAGGTTTGGCATGCTCTTATCTATGAACTGCTTTCAATGTCATATGGGACCAACCTTTCCTGCTGAATAACGGGAAGATAAATTTGGTAGAACTTGTTTTCTTTTTTTCGGAAATATGAGTCACATCAAATGCACGCTTACGAAATCTAGTATATTTTCTTGATATTCTTTGCACATTTATCCAAAATGTCTGCATGTGCCTCTAAAATGAACATTTTACTTTCAATTATAAAAACATAAAAAAATGTGTTTCAGTTTGTTCACATTCAGCATATGCTCAAAGAATTTAGAATGTATTGCATTAGAAAGAACAGCTATGATATTCTTCAATGATATCAGCTCAGAAAGCTATCTCGAACAATTAGTCCAGAAGTCTCAGATGAAGTGTTATACAAGAGACAACACAAGGTAATACTAGGAAAATAACATCAAGCGGTCGCGTAATCAGTGGATAGCATAGAAATCATATCTACGTCACGTTGCATAAGAGTATGAACACCATAAAGTTCAGCAACATTCCTTTAAATTACAGTTTCATTGTACACAAAATCAGATACTGGCATTTTAATAAAAGTTTTGCTCAGGTTTATCATATGTTTTTAAATATTTCATAAGGAACAAAACCAGTACGTTTCCGTTGGTGAAATGATACTCCTCATAGCTTTCCTTGCTAGCTATATTGTCACTGTAGTGTTGCTGTCTTTTTGAAATGAAGACACCATATTTTAGAAAAATAATTCTATTTGGACGTACGCACATATAAGACAGACTACAAACATAAAAGATGCAGTGCGGTACGTTGCACTTAGAAGCCAGAGCTATTCCAAAAATAGCCACCACAACTAGGCCTAAACATCTCACCTCGCTTCTCGAGGTCACCACCCAAAACTGACTCGTTTACAAAAAGCAACCCTGCACTAGCAAGGAGTTGCGCCAAGAGTCCGATCAACCGTCGCCAACGGTAGCCAAACATTACAATCACCTTCGGTTGTCACTCATCATATCTTTTTTTGTTTCATTTAATACTAAAAATATCAACGCCCTTAACCTTCGAGCGGGCGCGATAAAATTTTTTGCACGAGCTGGCTCGTGTCGTGCATTTTACAACACAATAAGTTTTTTAATTCATAACCTTCCAGTTTTAATTTACTTCATTTTAGTAACAAGTGACACATCAGAAAAGCAAATCCTTTCATTCAGAGTGAAAGTTAATTTTTATATTATTTGCAAAAGGACTCCTCAAGATTTTGCGAGATAGGGTTGTTTCAACAGCGAGTACAATAAGGGGCCAGTTATTTCCTTAAAGTTACGTTCGTCTCAAAACAAATGGAGCTCTAACGGAATGCATGAAATAAAACTTTGAAATTTCCTCTATCCAGTGACGTATCATATGTGTCTCTATCTATTGCCGATCATTAGAAATAAATATTTTAAATCTGCTCATTCTCTTTGAATCACTCTGTATATGTATTACATCATGTTTCATCATGTTGAATACGTTTTTAAAAACCGCCACGAGTTTGGACTTCAAGTACAAACTCGACAATTCCTACACTACCGCAGCACATGAAAACACACAAATAAAATAAATTTAAAAAAATTAAGGTATAAGGTTTTATTCATGCGAAAAAATGAACGCAAAGGTTAAAAATAATTTTTCCGATTACAGCAAATTGCATGGTTCGAATAAAAGCGTGGGCGTCTTATTTAACACCTTATATTTTACGTATATTTTCTTAAACAAATGGAATATTCATTGAAGGTAAAGACGTCCACTCTTTTATTCGAACCATTCATTTTATTATAATCAGAAACATTATTTTCAAATTTGCGTTCATTTTTTCGCATGAATAAAAGCTTATACCTTATTTTTTTAAATTTTATTTTCTGCTTTTTAGTGACGACTCATATGAATACACACGACATATTAGGCATAGTAAACCAAATTCAATTATTGAATTCTCCAATATAAAACGCATATTAAAATTAGTACATACATATGAACAATTACATTTTTAAAATGATTTAATAACATCACAACTTTCTGAAATATAAATCAGTGATATGTTACGTGATAACTTACAATTATTATCAACAATGTAATAGAAAAAGGAGAATCAATCCTCACAACTTTCTCTTTTTGCTTTGAGTGCGAAACGTTTGGCGCACACGGAGAAAAAAATATGTTTGTTGACGGATTGTAATAGAAAATAAACCCAAGACGAGTAGAAACACGAGCTATTACGTCTATTACGATCAAAACATCTTTAAATTATAGGTAACTAACGCTTACCTTTGTTTTGGTCGTCTCAGGTTTTCTTCATACTGGAGTGGCTTTTATATTATCTGAAATCTCTTTATTATGTGGCAGGTATGTAGTCAGGGAGTAAATCTTTAAGAATGAAAATATTTAATAATGATTAAGTTTACATGACTAATTTTATATTTACATAAGTTAGAAAAAAGGGGATTACAATGACGCGAGTAGAAAAGTTGGCCGCTAAAACAAGAGCGCAAGGTAAACAAAACCCCTGGTGGCGGGGAAGGAAAGTTCTCTTCAGTTAATTTCAGTCCCTGGTGGTTTCCGACAACGTCATTCATCGGTGCAGCGCCGGAAGTATAGCGTATTCTCTGTTAACTTCGTGATGTTATTACAACCCTACGTAACGTGAGGTTACCAACTTCCAAACTTTATCGCCCAAATATACGGCTAAAATTTTAATATTATTTTTTTAGGTTTAAAATAGGTATAGATTGCAATTTTTTGGCATAATATTGTATTGTCACCGGAAACTCACCACTGTGCTAATTTTCAAAGCTGTAGTTCAATTGGAAGTGCGTAAGAAATCGATCGCAAGATTTGAGGACACGACAGTCAAGTTGAATAAAAGCTTATAAAAAAGAGACAAACTCAAGTCATTATCAACACCCCTGCACTCTAAGGGGTTTTCGATTTATTATAATGCTTCTATGCTATTTGATAAGCAGACAAAAAATAAAAGATATTTCAATTTATAATTCTCAAACATAAATTCAAATGAATTCCTTTGATATCAGATGCCGAAACATAAAAATATCATTTTAATTCAACCCGAGGGTAATTTTAAAAGTTACGATTTACAAATCTGTTTCGCCATCGTTTTCATAGACAAGGATAAACATTGACATTCAATTCAAATTAATGTTAAAACATTTTTAAACATTTATAGAAAAAAAGAAAATATTATCTCTCTCTGTTCCTCCCTGAAGTTTAAAATCATTTCTGCTCGTGTCGAAATCAAAGAAAAGGTTTGCATATTTATAAGCTTAAGTGGAAGAAGCTTTTAGCATATTCAGACAGCCTCTAAATTTCGGTTATTTCTTTTCTCATTCATTATTTAAATAAACACAATTTTGAATAGATTTTGTGGACAGTTTTGCTGAAAAAGTCCACATCCAACTAATCTGACTGAAACGAAATAAATTATTTTTCTTATTTCAGCGTTTTGCGTGAATATTTGCATGAATAAAATTTTAAAGCTTATTTTGTCAAGTATAAGGATTTTTTTCCTGTCCTAAAAAAAAGTTGTTATCAGGAAATGGCGTTATGTATTCATATAATAACGTTATATATCATTTAGTATTATACCGTTATGAAATATGGTTGGTAACAATATACAATAATTATTAATAATAATCGCGGATATTATTAATCATAACCGATTTAAAAAATCTGTTAGTATGAGTAGCAGCCTGTTATTATTAATACTTAACACGATTTTTATAAATAATAACTGATCAATCGCATATACCGTAAACTCTTTTCGTTTATATAACGTTACACAATACCGTTACATATAACTTCAACGATATATAAATAGCGTAATTGAAAAAAAGTGTAAAAAGCATTTACATTTCACACAATAAATTGTGAAATATAAAACATTTGCTATTAAATTTAATCTTTTTGCTTCGATATGTGGAATAATTAACGTGAAAAGTGATTTTTTCTTAAATTATTTATTTTATTGTTAGCGAAAATTAAAGATGAAAGTGCAGAAAAAAACATATTAGACGATGTATCGTAAAGCTCAGTTATATAGTGTTAAGCCTATTCTCGTATTAAAATTCACTGATACATTTGATCAGAAGTCAGTTTCATATACTATCTTTTGTTGATCGACGAAGTAAAATTCTGTATTTGAAACGTTTAATTTCGGTTATATCTTTCTATTCATTAATATTAAAATAACTTATATTATATAAACTAATTATATTATACAAAACTTATTATTATATAAACTAATCTGCCTTAATTTATGAATTGTTTATCAGCAACAATATAAAGAATCACTCACCGATTTAATTCCTAGCAATGAAAAAAACATGTTACATATCATGTAAAAATAGATTTATTACTAATAATCGCAAAAATTATAAATTCATAATTTTAATGAATATTTTAATTACCATAAAAAGTTCATCAAAGATTCAATTAATTTTAGTTACTTTGTTACTTCCTTCACCCATATGCTTAATGTATTCATTATTATATTATTATTATTATAACACATTTCACTGAAAAAGGCAGATTCATTTTTTTTCTCAATTCATTAACTACTCCGAGATAACAAAGTATTTTTCAAAAGAAATGAAATTAATGTTCTTTTTTACATTCATCAATACTAAAATTTGAAATATCTTTCAATAGATATTATTGATGTAGTAAACGTATTTTGTATTATCAGATTTTTTAATTTTGAAAATTTTTTAAATCATAGAATTAGCTCCAGGCTGCTCAATTTTGCATTAATTACGTATTAGAATTTTTTCTCACATTTGTACTCAGATGTCTCTACCACAAAAATATGCTTGTCGTAAAGTCTTATGATTAACATTCAGTTTCAGTTCACAAACATTGGAAACATTGCAATCATATTTGTAGGTTCGAGATCACTAAAAAATCAAATATATTCTTATTATCTTAGTTACAACTGATTCAAAGAAACACAAATAACTCTTCACTTAGTGTTCACAAGTAAATAAACTAATCTGCCTTCATTTATGAATTGTTTATCAGCAACAATATAACGAATCAATCATTGGTTTAATTTTTAACATTGAGAAAAACATGTTACATAACATGTAAAAAATAGATTTATTAGTAATAATCACAAAAATTATAAATTCGTAATTTTAATGAATATTTTAATTACCATAAACATTTCACCAACGATTTGATTAATTTTAGTTTCTTTGTTATACAATTATAACGTAGCTACATCCTAAAATGCAAAAAAAACTTATTTTTTTATTTTCAATTCTTAATATCAATCGATATTTTAGTTTTTCTTATTCATTAACACTTGAATTGAAATCAGGAAAGAAAAATATTTCTATAAATGAAAAAATCAATAAATAAAAAGGGGAAGGTATCAATTTATTGGTTATTCAGAACAGAAATGATAAGTAATATTCATCGAATCTGTATGTTCGTTGTTATATGGTATTATACATGTAAGAAAATAATTAATATCTTCTCATTCTAATTATTCTATTTTCTCCAAGTGCAAAGGAAATATAGGGCAACAGGCCCGATTTGTGACAGCTTCAAATTTGAATTTTTTATTTCTTGTTCACTGATGATAAAATAGACAATGTTAATCTAATCTGTGTTAGATTAACCTTTTTAATTATAAATAAATGAAAAATTATAAAATTGCATGAAAAATCCATTACTAATTTATCTAATGTGATTCGCTGCCCATGATAATGGCAGATGCTAAGAAAAGATGTTTTGTTCTTAAATTCTTGATGTCTATTGATATTTCAATTATTTCTATTCATTAACCACTAAATTGAAACTAAACAAAGAGCATAAAATTATTCTTCAACGATAAAATAGGCAGAAAGAGGGACAGAACTCCATTAATTTGTTATTCAGAGTTGAAGTTAAATATAGATCGGCTCTGTCATTGGTTTTCGTGTTGTACATGGGGAGAAAAATAAAAAAAAAATAAAAAAAAATCTTGAGCATAAAGATTTCCAGTGCGTAACTCCTCCTCAAAGTAAGAACGATTAACTTTACCTTGTCAAACGTAAGAAAGCACAAAATATAATTAAAATCGGATAAGTCGTAATCTTTCTCCCCCCCTGATTCCTGCCGATAAAACTCTCTGCTGAAAAAAAGTACATCATATTTCCAGAAACGGAAAAAAGAAAGAAGAAAGTGAAATAGAAAGAAATGAAAAATAAAGTTTCTGAACTCAGATATTTTTCCATTTAAAATCCAAAAACTTTTTTCTCCATCCCCATCTTTTCATTTCACACACAGAGATATTCATTTTACTTCGAAAAGATACCATTAATTATAGCTCCGGTGTTCAGTAATGACATTGTTGAAACATGAAAAGCACAAGTATTTGATGACAGGATTTAAATTAAAAATTTTTAATTAAAAATTTCCGCGATTGCTTTTCTGTTCTGATTATGGCAACCATGAGAGGCAGGAAAGTGAACACCGAAAATTCTTTTGAATTCTCATTAATTCAAATTCAATTTTTGACATTTTGATTTTGTTCACGGTTTCTCAGATGTCTTTTTGTGCGTTTTTGCTCTTTGTGTGAATTGGGCAAGGGATGAATTAATACTACTGATTGAACTGTGCATAATCATATGCGGTGTATTTGAAAAGGAAAGTAAGAATTGTTATTAAGAAAAAAACGCATTTTTCTCAACTACAATTCAATGGAAGAATAGCTGAATCTTGCTATTAATTAAAATTTTGATTAGAAATTTCTTCCCACAAAACGAATGAAGTTTTCCGCAAAATAAACAAGCATGGGATACGGAGTATCTAATTATTATTTTTAAGAATCGTAGTATAAGAAATAAATCTTGTTATCTATTGCATTTAATTCTTTATTTATATGCTAATTCTTTATGTGGCATATTTTTACCGCAATTTAATTAGCTATGTTCAGAAGGATTTTGTTAAAAATTTATTGATTGTATGAAAGATTAAAAGGTATGTTACTTTTTTACTGTAAATCTTCCAATATGATTTTATTTTTATTTCATATTATGCATTTAGTCATAAGAAATTACCATAAATAAGGAGAAATTTTTTAAACTACTGAATATTTTGATAGCTTTTTAAGACTTCATGAAATAAAGAAATTAAGAGAACTTTTAACTAGCATAATCATATGTATGTAAAATCAAACAGAACTTTTTAAACTTCGAAAAAAATGCTATAAAAATTTATGAAATGTTGTAGCACAAATAAGTCAAATTATTAATAAGCAAGCTTTTAATTTTCAAAGTTTCATTCCATAACATTGAAAAATAGAGTTTTCGGGATATATAAATGACAGTATTTGAAGCAAATAATTTAAAGATGGACTAAAGACGGATAATAATAATTTCATTCTTCAGATAATGTTTCAGATATTTATGCTTCTCTTTTATACATTCAGTAAGAATAATGAATGAATAATAATGTAAGAATTCATGTAGAGCTTGGTTTTTCGAAAGATTCGAGTATGAAAGGATTTAAAAAACCGAAAATGAAATATTACAATGCATTTTTAAAAATTTATATTGCATTCCTTAGGAAAGCTTGATCCAAATTGAAAGTTTTCTGTTTTTTATTACCATAACATTAATGTATCACGTATACTTAGTTGAAAATCGATTTCTTTAAAATTTTAATCCTTATCTGATTACGGAAATGAAAAGCAATATTTCATTTGAAACTTGCACAATTTGTGAATATTATTACTACTATTTTCAGATCGGCTTATATATATATATATATATATATATATATATATATATATATATATGGCTGTAAGCATTTGATTGTTGGAATTCCAATTCTGGGTTGTTTTTTTTTCATAGTAATAATAATCTAACTAGTATTAATACAATAGTTTATAATCTATCTTTTCGTATTTCTTTGTATGATTATTAAAAAGGTAACATTATTTTATTTTTAATTTTAATCATTAGTTTAATAAGTGTTTATATTGAAAATGTTACTTGAGTTTTGATGGTTTGGAAAATATTTAACTATATATATATATTCCTATTAAGAACATTTATTTACAAAAAACTTTTAAATATGATGTTTATTTTGGCAGAAAAATCTTCCAGAATTTTTCCATTTGTAATTGTCTTATGCTTTTTTGAGGGGATAACGACAAAATTTTTGCGTTTTTCGTATGTCGTTAGCAGAAGAAAAGCACTTATTAATATCAAAGGTGGGGTTATCTTCCTGACGAGCGGCTCGCTATGATATTTTTCAATTTATTAAATTTTTGTCTTCTTTTTTGTCCTTTGTTTCTTTCATGTTTTTGAATTGTTCTCTTCTGTTTCTGGTTTGTTTATATATATATATATATATATATATATATATATATTAGATTTTTTTTCATTTCTTTTCGATTATGATATGAACGTTTGTTATTTGATTGTTTTGCTGTATATATATATATTGTTGGATAGAGTTTAATTATTGGGAGTTGTTCGATATACATATTGGTCTGAAATTTATTGATTCTGAAATATTCTGAATGTGAAATTATTTGTGAAGTTCAGTATTTTTCATTTACCTTTCAATGGAAAGTCTCTTTTTCATAAGACACACTCTACAACCTGAGATCTGTGAAATCAACAAAACCAGACAGTTTTCTAGCCCTCCTATAAAAATTTCATAGGGAAATAGATGTCACACCCACGTAATGACAACCCACGCGGGTTGATGTACGACGGCATAGCAAATAGAATTCCTGCCATTTTTGGTTTTCATAGGGATTACAATACATGTATACAATAGGAAAGAAAGAAAATTAAACTACGCCTTCCAGTTTTTAGCTAAGAGATGGGAAGCTCGATTGCTATTTCAGAATAGTGTGGACAAATTTCATCTATAATTGGCGACGAATTTAGCATAGCAAGTATTTTTTACAATAGCTATAAAATTGTATTCTGAATGCATGACTAGCATTTTTACTATTTCCCAGAAACCTATAATCAATGACCTTTTTATGTATTTTACCTGACAACTTATCCTTTTAAGAACTCCCACGGAGAGGAGGGCACCGCGAGTACACGGATATGTGTATTAAGCAGGTGGGTGGTGGTAATGATGGGGCTCTGGGTCCATCAATCAGTGATAGTACGTACCTCTTTAGGGAGGGATCGGGCCGTGGCCCGGTGAAGGGTTACTAGGATTCCGGCCTCAGTACTCGAAGCTGTTCCAACGGCTGTCATTCAGAAACCCTGATGCTGAGGCAGGGCAGGGTAAGCCAGATCTTTCTGGTCGCCCTTTAAGAAAAATGAACCTTTATCGAGTATCGAATTCTTTTTTGAATGGATAGTAAAAATATTTCCAAAAAACATTTCTTGCATTTGTGTTATTTCAACGAACTGACAGTTTCAAACCAAAAATCATGTCTAAAATCTACAGAGTGTACAAAACGTTTTGTAACTAAACTATACAATTATGAAACACTTTATATTTTAATGAAACAGATAAGTTAAATCGAAAGCTTGTACTCTACCACGAACGTTTCTGTACAAAGTTATTACAAAAAACGTGATTAACCCATTCAATGCTCTATTTGCTTTCTTCATTACAGCAATATTGATCTTTTATTTTCTTAGAGAGCAGCAATGCAAGATTTCTCATGTCTCTCTCCCTCTCCTTTTTCACCAATATATTAAAGATATTCTATGTTACTTTAGTTACTTTTTGTCTATTCTATGGTACAAATTACTGAATAAGAGTCTTGATTCCTTTAATATTGTTGGTGTTTCGTTGAGATAAAAAAAATACCTTGCCATTTCCTTTCTTAACTAAAATATAGCAAAATTTTGCTGAAGATTCTCACTCTCCACTTTCTCGTATCCAGAATAACTTTCTTTATTCTACTGTTTCCTATTCCTCGTTTGAAAATACTGTATCTTTATACGTATCAAAAGAATGTAAATCCCTACTTTGTACCTGAAGAATAGCATTTGAAATTCCTTCCGTTGTTCCAGCCTTCCAGAAAATATCGGTACATCTCTGCTTTCTGCATTACCATATCTGCTGCATGTTTCTATCATACGACAGAAAGAGTAACTAGAAACCATAAGCCCTTCTCAACAAAATCAGCATAGACACCAATGACTTCGATTGGGGTTGGCACAAAACACCGAGCAATATATCAGATAACAGTTGATAAGACTGGGCAGATTGCATTTCGGAGGATGAAGCCGCTTGAAGGGTGAAATTTATTTCATCTAATTTGTTTGAAACATTTTTTTTTCTGAAAGAGAAGCCTCAATAAAATATCTGCGGTAATGCGTAGGATGTTTTTTTCCCTATTTG
>BGPR01008190.1:7722-20216 GCA_013235015.1 Araneus ventricosus
ATGGGATCTTACTGCAAATTTACGTCCTATTGAGCGATTTTATTGATGGGACTTTAAAGTCTCAATGGGACCTTACTGCAAATTTACATCCTATTGATTCATGGGGATTAGTTCACTTTAATCAAATACTTCATTTTCTTTAAACTGTAATTCGAAGTTTATTGCGTAAAAAGAAGTTGAAGAAAGTGGAGAAATCTATTTTGTATGATAAAATAACATTGCGTACTCTATTGTTTTAGAAATTCCAATTTTAGTGAAACTAGCGGAAGAGTTTATATAATTCCATAGCTGTTTCATTTTAATCAAATACTTCATTTTCCTTACATTGTGATACGAAGTCTTATATGTAAAAGGAAGTCGAAGAAAGTGGAGAAATTGTTGTTGTATTATAAAATAACATTGCATATTCTATTGTTTTAGAAATTCCAATTTTAGTGAAACTAACGGGAGATTAGTTCACTTTAATCAAATAGTTCATTTTCCTTAAACTGTAATACGAAGTTTTTTGTGTAAAAAGAAGTTGCAGAAAGTGGAGAATCGATGTTGTATGATAAAATAACATTGCGTTCTCTATTGTTTTAGAAATTCCAATTTTAGTGAAACTAGCATAAGAGTTTATATAATTCTATAGTTGTTTTATTTTAATCAAATACTTCATTTTCCTTACATTGTGATACGAAGTCTTATATGTAAAAAGAAGTCCAAGAAAATGAAGAAATTAATGTTGTATGATAAAATAACATTGCGTACTCTATTTTTTTAGAAATTCCAATTTTAGTGAAACTGGCGGAAGTGTTCTCCCATCGAATTTTTCGCACATTTCCTGAATATGGCGCTTTTTAGGCTTGGCTGCGCAGTATAATGAAGAAAATTGAGTATTCATATTGGAACAGTACCTCTCCCTGTTGTCCGATTTGGTCCAAAATCTTATATGCATCTGCAATTTTGGTGAAAAAACCATTTGCTAAATTCCATTCATCTAGCTCAGCGGTTCTAAAACTTTCCCCCCTCTCGTACTCCTTGATTAATCTTTAAATTTTTGAGTACTCCTACTGTCAATCCCCAACCATCTCTTCGAGCAAAGAAGTTTATATTAATAATATTAAGTCTTAGGTTAGCTTAGCATTCAAACGACTCGAGTGAACTTAATGACATTTGTAGGACTGGCACTTCTGATTTCGCATTTATTCCATTTTTATGTTAGTATTAGTTTCAATTCAAAACAAGTAAAAGCAGCATTGAAATAATTTCGCATTAATTTATGATTAAAGTTAATAATTAATTATCGTGATAATCAACTATTCAAAAGGAAGAAGCTTCCGATGCGATCCTTGAGCTTGTTTCATGGAGTGGAGTTATATACAACTAGAAGTAACTTCACGGAGTTGCCCGTGACATCCTGAATTTCAAGAAAATTTTGAAAAAAGCTTACAATCTTCAGCAAAGGGATTATGACGTCACGTGGTGTCGATGAAATGCATGCTGGGAATAGAACACCGCGACCTTGGTTACGAAGAATCGAGGGAAAGAATATTTTAACACACCAGAAAAAAATTAATTAATATTCAACCATAAAAGATATTTTAACCGTTCTTGTTTTAAATCAAGGGGGAATATTCCATTCATTATCTTCAAAAAAATCAAAGAGATAACTTTATTAGAGCGTGGGATGCAGCAACTTTAAATGCGAAAATAAAATTTTGTCGGCAAAACTGGCTATTTTTTAAAAATTTCTCAAAATTCAGTAAATTACGTTTGAAGCTCAAAACAAATTTCATTAGAAAGAAAATTGTTTGTTCTATCCAATGGTGCATTGATTGTTTTTCAGCTATCATTAGAAAAGATACTACAGCCGTAAACGTGCCGAAAATGACCCAAAACAACACAAAACATTAAATAAAAAAATTTCTAGATTAAATTTTAAAATTCCGGCTTCGAGGTACATTGAGTCACCATTACGACTACCTGTATGCCAAATTTCATGGTTGTAAGTGCGATAGATTAGTCTGGACAGCGCAGACACACACACGCACACAAACATTGCCTTTTATAAGTATAGATTACGTTCAAATGAAGGAAAGTTTTAACTGTGATAGAGGTAAAAATACAATAATATTAATAAAAACGAATGTAAAAGAACGAGGAGGAAGAAGAATCCGATGGATGATGTCATCAGAAGCCTCCATTCATGCAGATTCAAAATTAGAATAGGTTTTCCGTCGAGGAAAAACGACTTTAATTTCGAAATTAATTAAATTGTTCTATTATTGCTGTTTTGTTTTTTTAGATATTTTTCTATGCGTTCAAATGAAGACAGATAAAATCGCATGTCTGCAGCTGTCTCAAGATAACTGTGATATTTGTTATTAATATACGCAGAAGCAGTCTCGAATCCAGGGGAGGGGCTATCGGGCTGTAGCCCCTCCCCCCAGAGCTAAACCAAAATTCTTGATTTAATTTAAAATCACTACAACTGTTTGATCTTAATTTTAATTTTTAAAAAATAGTAATAAAATCGTGACAACATTGTTTTCTGACTTGACAGGCTAGAAAATTTTCCTACTTTTCTAGTCATTCCACTTGCACTTGTAGCGTTGGCGCGGTCAAAAACATTTTTTGGCCAGTTATTTCATTGTATTTTTTTATTAAACTATCAAAAGTATTGGAGTGTTCTTTATTATTCTTATTGTCAGGAGAGGAAAGTCTGTAATGTTAAAGTATTTTGGTTTATATAAGCCATGAGGTTTGACATTCGTCACTACGATACAAAATTTTTATGACCTCAGCCCCCCCCCGAACGCTGAATCCTTGATTCGCCACTGCGCAGCACCTCAGTATTAGTCGATCCAGTCGTATTGTCATGACCGGATGGGGGGGGGGGGATTCGAACGATCGGTTTTTTTTTTTTTTTCGTTTAAATAAAAGGCTATTAATCTGAGAAGAAAAAAATTCCCGTTGAGGAAAATGTGTTCAGGCAAAATAAGCGAGATAAAATGATAAATTTAATTTTCACCACTTTTTACTGAAAATCGACCATTATGAAGCCATTTGAGATTGTAGAACAACACTTTAGAGAAGGATTCTTTTTCTCTCCGTGAATTCGGACTGATAAAAAGTACTTACATGTATTTTCAGACGACTTTCTTTTTTTCCCCGAAAAAGTTGAATTTTTCAAAAAATAATAAGGAATATGGATCTGAAATTTTTACCAGATATACCCTATTATATAAAGCGTACTCACGTGAAATTTTTTAAAATTTTGCTTTAATTGTAAAAAAATTAAAAAATACTTTTCCAAAATTTACGTGTTTTTTAAAATTTGCTCCTGTCTTAATTAAGATATCTCCTCGTTCGACGACTCATTTTATAGATCTTTTAACTATCTATAAATTTCTAATTTAAACTTTTCCTCTAAGATGAATATCCTTTATTTAACCTCAAAAAACCGATCGTTCGAATTTTCCTCCCCCCTCCTTTTATCCGGTCCGATCTCTGTCTGCAAAATACAGTGCTATGTTTTGTATGGCGGACTCAACAACTTAAAGCAATAAAATTGCTGTTATGTATTTTTTCTATGTTAAAGTATAATTCGACTGGACTATATATTCTTCCCACAAGTTAGTGAAAGGTAGTAAATATTTTAGTGCATCACTTGCTATCAGTTCTTTGTACTTTTCTTTTACTGCTACCCAGCAGGCGTTCACATGAATTCGGGGAAACAAAAAATTCTATAACTTTTTTTTTCATTTTAATATATTATGTTTTGTGTTTTCCGCCATTACCAACATTGCGTTCGTGTACCCTTAGGAGTACGCGTACCACAGGTTGGGAACCTCTGGTCTAACTCTTTTTCTTTTTTCGATTTGGCTTCTCATGAGTACAGAAAGACAGATTTTCCTCTGATGGATTTGTTCCAAAATTTGATGAAGAGTTTGATGTAAAAACGGCATTCCAAATTCCATCCTTATAGCTTGTTGCGTTAATAAGTTATCGTGTTCATAAACAGATGAACAGATATAATTCCAAAAATGGATTATTCATTTCTTTTACTTGCAAAGTCCTATTCGAAACTAGATATATGGGAAGATTATTTTTCAAATTTTATTTTAAGTCAGTCTTATATTTTTGAATAGAGATCAAATGTAACCACTAGTTTTATATTGAAACCACACATACCTGAATACATCAGTTAAATAAGAATTCAAAAGTACCCCTTATTGTCTATTTGCCTACAATATTATATTATTATGGGACTCTTTTAATTTTCTTTTATGGACGAATTTTCTGCTTTGTTTGTTTACATTTAAGTGCCTGTACTACGTATTTAGGGTGTAACGCTATGTGAATGGAATCTTCAAAGCGGAAGTCCAACATACAAGCAGATGAAGTCAACGTTTTTAATGTAAGTAAACAAATCAGATAACTCGTCCATTCATTTGGTGAAATTAGTAACAATTTTGAGTTTTGCTCTCAAAATGATCAAAATCGTCTGCGGCTGAAAGTTTAATGATTGACACCGAATATAAAACGCTTCTGTTCCAGATTTAAATTGGTAAAAATGAAAGCGTTTAATAAAAAGTATCATGAGATTTGGTTCATAAATGAAAACGATAATCCAGAATGTAAATAAAACTTTAAATATAGTAAAAAAGCATGCTGAAAGCAGGTATTGACAAAAGATGAAAAAATGTAAGAATGCAAGAACGAACTAGAAAATTCGTACGGAAAATTAAAATGGCGAATTGACTGTAAATAATTCTTTTGTGAGTGTGAATAAATCTAATTACACGTTAATACAGCAGTGTATTTGGCTTTTGGAATAAGAATTTGAAATTTTACCAAAAAAAGAAAATGCTGCAATATATTCTGATCCCAAGAAGGTAAGCGAACATTCTTCTTACCTAACGAAGAATACAAATTTCAAAGAAGAAGCCGAAACGTAGGTATGTTAGCTCTTTCTCTTTTTCCATTTTGCGAAAGCTTCTATCAAACAGATTACATCATCTGATATCTATCATTGTTGATATTTGTGAAAACCCAAAATCCAAAAATAAAAATAAAGAAAGGAAAAAACTTGCTTACGAACAGTTTCATTTTTAATTCAGTTGCGTGGAATTAATTACTGTTATCTCGGATCACGATCTATTTCGCGTCGCCTTCAAAACAAAGCTCGATCACGATCAAAAATGTTGCGCCTCCACGAAGCGGCTTCGCTTGCGAAAAACAACGTTTACTTTTATGACTTGTTATTGTTTGAACAGAAAAAAGAGGAAGGCAACGCTTTTGGCATTCATTGGGAAAAAGTTAAAAAGTTTCTGAACTGTTAGCCCATTCGAAGCAGAACTTTGACACCAACAAAACAGAGGGCAAGGCAGTTTATCACTTCCAGTTGCAGCGATGACATCCAAAAAGCGATTATTAATCAAATTGTATTTCTTTGGTAATTGGATTTTGTCAATAAGAGAGGATCCATCACTGAAATGAAGGTATCAATGATTTCTAATTGGATTGCTTCGTGATTTATAGATCCAAAGGCAACCTACATAAGATTCATTTGAAACCAGTTTCAGGTCATCATTATCGTCTGTCTCCTGACTTGATAATGATACGAATGAGTGTTGATTATAATTTCATGGGTTCTTAACGAATTTCCTATAAGAACAAAGTAAAAAACGATTTTTAATACATCATTCATTCCAGACAGGGACAAATTCAACATTAAATAAGTCAAAACTTTCTTTTTAATACATCCATAATGAGAAGCGAAACTCCATTATGAAATATCTTGAAACTTGAAGTAAATATATGCCAAAAATTAATCTGCATACTCAAAGATAATAATTTGTATCAGATGGTTGAAATTTCTCATTAGTGTAAGATGGATAACGTTTATTCTAAACTAGCTGTTATGCCCGGCTTTGCTCGGGATTAAAATACTTTCATGTCTAATATTTTTGATGTTAAAAACTACTTTTGTATAGAAAATTACAATGCCCCAAATTCTTTTATCTTCTGAAACATTTTATAATAAAAATGAGAATATCAATTAAACCAGACGATTTTTAAAAACCGCCGACTGCTAATTTTCTCCATAAGTTATTAATATTGGTTGCAATTATTATTAATTTTGTATAAAAATAAGCGATAATTTCAGAAATAAAGGTAAATTAGTTCAAAGTCTAACCGTTGCCTAGCAACGGAGTAGCTACAAATTTGCGTTATTTCAAAATCGTCTGCAGGTAATTAACAATTTAATAAATTCTGAAAAATTAATAAAAATTGAAGAAAAAATGTCACAAACATAAAAGTGGTATCATTATAAAGATAAAATTTTGAACTTTAAGATGATATAAAGATATTTTTTGTTGAACAATTTGCTCCGAAGTTACTGCTGAAAAACGGTTTCGGTTAATTTCTAATTAACTTACTCTTTAAATAACATTTGCACTTTTAAAAGTTGACAGTAATCTTCCCCTTGTCTTAATTAATAAGTGTGCAAAGTTTGGCTGAAATCGGTTCTATGGTTTAGGAGGAGATGTGGAACATACATACATACCCACAATGACTTATATTTATATTAAGATAAAGTCTAGCAATATTCTATTGGACATATTCGTATACTACAATAAACCTTAAATTAACCGCTTAAGAACATAAACCGAGTTAACTCGTTCCAAGTTCCGAAGGTTTGCAAGGTAATTCAAAATAAGTCGGTCCTTAAACGGTTAAGAACTTAAGGCAAAAGAATACGAAAATTAAGCAAATCAGCAGTGTCAAAACTGCAAATGTCACCTTCTTTAACTTTTTATCAACATACTATGTTTTTTTTTCTTTCTTCATACAAAATGAATAGGATAATTTTCTGTTCTAAATTCTTGAGAGCTGTTTCCACAGACTGCTGTCCCAGAATTTAACTTTTCTGAAGTGTAATTTTGGCCACTTATTTCTTCTCCAGTTCTTCTCTTCGAATTTCTTCTCCTCTGGACAGTTTTATTTTATTTATAAAAAGAACATCTGTTTTGAATTTTCTTGAAGCCAGATACTTTTTATCCATAATCTATTTAGAATGTATAAAAGTCTTAATTTCCATAAAAGCCTCTAATATGTGTAATGAAATTCAACATTTGGAAAATTTATGAAGAAAATTTATATAACATGGCTTTTCATTGTCCAACCAAATGTTAATCGATGACAATTAAAGCTGGCAGTACATAGAAAGAAGCTACGAACGACTTCATCACCGGTGAATAACAAAATACGTATTTTTCCGAGTCTCGGATGTAGAAAGCATTCCATGAAATTAAAGAATTTCCGTTTTTAAATGAGAAGTTTTACTAAGCGCAATATCGATAATCGTTGTTTCAAGCTACGATCCATCCAAATACAAAAGTTTTTAAATACCTTAGGACAGCGTTTCCCAACCTTTTTGGTTCTGAGGACCACTTGCTGTGTAAAAAACATATGTTGAGGCCCACTAACTAAATGTACAAGTAAATAATACAAACATACTAGCAGTACGCGCACGGCGTTGCCCGTGCAATCAGGACTTTAACAAAGTGAAAAAAAAAACGCCCACAATGACATGAAAAAGTTTTGAAAACAAAATCAAAACAAAAGATACACATTTTTTTATTTTCCTGCTTATTTTTTTTCGCGCTACAGTACAGAGTACGTTAATCCAAAACAATATTACAAAATTGGAACGTGAAAATGATTATTATACAGCAAGCAAAATATAAATCAAATCCGAAAATAATAATCTAAGTAATTCATTCAGGTGAAGGTCATGACGTATCCTGTACGTCCGCCAATCAAAATTGGCATCAACATTCCGAAGAAGTGCCGCGTGAAGAACTCGATCGAGAAAAATAACTCTCAACGGCCCAGAAAAAAATTAATTTAAAAAAAGCGGGAAAAGATATTTTAACCGTTCTTAGTGCGACCGAATTAGTGCGAAAAATCAACCAAAACAACACAAAACATTAAATAAAAAAATTTCTAGATTAAAATTTAAAATTTCGGCTTCGAGGTGCATTCAGTCACAATTACGACTACCTGTGTGCCAAATTTCATGGCTGCAAGTGCGATAGATTCGTCTGAACATCGCAAACAAGCACACACACACACCACACACGCACGCACGCAAACATTGCCTTTGATAAGTATAGATTTATTAATATGTATGTTATATGCATGTATGTGCCAGCAATTAGTGAAGCTTACTGTAAAAAGAATAAAAATACATTGTTTTATATAGCAAAAAACGAGTGAAGACCCTTGAAGCTCCCCTGTCTTCGTCTCTTGACTAGCGTTCTGCGGCCCACTAATCCACTGCGGCCACTATCCACGGCCTACAAGTAGGCCTCGGCTTTTGGTTTGGGAACCGCTGCCTTAGGATCATACTTAGAGCTATGTAAAGAGGAGTAAAAATACATCGAGTATCATTTCTCATGTCCCTTGAAATGTCGCCGACTATAGATAATTTTCATGGTAGGTCAGATTTTGTAAAACTCTGCAATGTAATCAAAGTTAATTTTGAAACGCATTTCAATTCCAAATCTAAGAAAGATCACATCAAGCGTTGTAAACTTGCCTATTTCTGCATTAAAAATATCTTTCAGGTTTTCCCAACTCTTTTCCCTCCTGCGTTCGCACTAAATTTTCTTCATTGTACAATGTGTCAGAAAATCGAATACTCAAAAGAGTTCTTGGTGTATGGGGTACAAAGCACGAATATTTTCTAGATCAGGGGTTTCCAACCTTTTTCCCTTCGCTTACCCCTACTGTAATGTCTAAATCCCCCCCAACCCTCCGTCTATGAAAGAATTTCTTATTATTAATGTTAAGGGCTTAGGCTAGCTTAAGAGTGAAATGACTCGAATTAATAACATTTGAGGAACTTAGTTTTGATTTTACATTTAGTTTCATTTTTAAAATAGTAATAGTTCAACGCCAAAACAAATGAAACCAGCATTGTAATAATTTCGTTTTAACTTATAAGGAAAGCTAAAAATTAAACTTCGTGATAATCAATTAATCAAGTGGAATAGTTATTAAATAGCAAGTATTCAGTAAAAGAAAAAAATTCTGTAACTTTTTAAAACTCTTATATGTATTCTCTTTGGAAACTCTTTCTCATTATGACATTCAAATGCATCCGGTTGGTTTGGAAATTGTATATGTTTTACAGTTTCTTTAGAATAAAGGTTTTATTGTTATTTTCTGTTGGGTTCCGAGTCATGCAGGGATTTCTGGTAATGAAACAGCTGATGCTATTGTAAAATTTGCCTCAGCTTTTCTTCCGCGAGCACTTCCTTATCGGGATATTAAAAAGTCTTTAGTTTCTCACTTATTGTTTGTTTGGCAGCAGAAATGGAATCGTCAGGCAAACAATAAACTGCACTCAGTCAAACCTTCAATTGGTTTGTGGTCCATTCTGCCTATACGACAGCTTGTTGTCAAATTGACTCGCTTCCGTGTAGGGCATACTCGCTTTACGCACAGACATCTCTTTTTTGGCAAAAAAATTGCGCGTGGCCTTTGGGGTTAAAAAAGTTTTCTCTTAATTTCTGGGGTACAAACACATCAAGGCTACTATTGAAGTCAAGACGCATTAAATGCTCATAAATGGTCAATTCGACACCTCGAGTCACTCCGCTATTTCACGAGTGGATGTAAGTTGATTATTTGTAATCAGAGCCTTAATTTGGTCGTCATCAACCGGACCGTCGACATACCAAAGTTTTATCAATCTTAAACGTAAAATTCGCCCCGTCTTAATTTCACTAACCATTTGCGCGATGTTCGTTCCTATACAGCATTGTCTCCGTAAAGTTACGGCATTGTCTCCGTTCCTATCCATTGTAAAGCCGCTTTCCGACGGCCTGTCTTTCGTCGAATTTGGTCCGCGTTTCGCTTTATAACCGGTCGTGGGAACAGAAAGAATCGCTGTTGCTCGGGGGATTGTGGGGTGACGCGTAATTTCCCGTTGGTAGTCGGTGAATGATCGAACGTCAAAGGCTTGTGAATCGAAGGATGACGAATCTTAGTACGGCCACCGAGAGATTTTCCGCCTGTTCGGAATTCCACCGACCACAGTCCACAAGTACGAACCTCGAGCGACTCGAGGTTTGCCGAGTCACACGCCGTGGGAACAAGGCATTATCTTTATTATAACAGCACGTATTTTTTTCGTGGCTTGTAAAGCATTCTTTCCTTTGCGGTAGTGAAACAGCATTCAATGCCGAAAATACACTGTTTCGTTCTCCATGTTGACAATGAAACTAGACTAACACTGTTAAACCAATGTTGATGGTGAATAAACACAAATATTGGCGGAAGCACCACCTTTCAGAACTACTTCCAGAACTTTTTTTTTTCCTACGTAACATGGGTAAATTTTTGTGTTTCACTAAATTTTTTTGATGTTTGTTTAATATTTACTTTTCGCGGGGCTTAGATTTGCCCTGCGAACTTCTGTATTAACAACAAATTAACAGTGTTTGCAGCAACAAAGCTGAACATATTACGGGTTCGGGGCCGAAACAAAAAGTGAATTTTTGGTCACGGTTTCATAAATTAGATTCGTGCATAACGATACAACATGGCAGCTCTGATGCAATTAACCCTTTGAGGTCGGCAAATTTCGCTGATGGGAGTACCAGCGGGTCGGAGCAAATTTAGAGATTCGCAGTTACAGTTAAGCAACGGATTTCGAAACTAGCACTTTTGGACGATTTTACACCGGAAAGGGGTGTTAGGCAATGAGTTATATGAGCGCATTTCCGGAGTTTTTTATTGGATCACGCTAAGTAAAATGTAAGCATCTCCCCTTCCATTCTTCACTTTCCCCCTACTTTGATGAAAATAGCTCCGCCCGGCGCATGCGCAAAAGCGCGGAGGGTTTCGGAATCCGTTGCTAAACAATACTTTTCCGTAGGGGATTTAAAGTCAATATATGGATATTAAAACACACAGAATTTATTGAATCTGATTTGTTGTGTTTAATAGTATTTATAATACATAAAAACAGAATTTTTTAATTTCTGTAATTTTCCAAAGTGGTATATTTTGCAAAAACGCCCTATTAGTCTCTCCGAAGAGATCGATAAACATTGATATCTGTCTGTAAGTTGATCCAAACATTTGAATGCGGCATCGAAAGGAAAGTTTTCTTTCATTATCGCTAGCCTCAGTCGCCGTGCTGCGCGCCAGGCAATCATGAATGACATCATGCCTCCACGCTGGCGGCACCGACTTCTACGACGACTTGCGAGTGCCGCCTCTATAGCGGCATCGACCGCAAAGGGTTAATAATAAGTTCGACAGGCTGGCTTAATAAAATTATTCTCTCTTCTTGATTTTAGAACGGAGCACCAGTTTTATAGCGATTCTATTGGAATGAAGCAGCCTTCAATAGAGGCGAACAAGCTGGTACCAAAGTCAGATAGATAATGATAATTTTGGAAAAATGCTGATACAAATAATACAGGGTAGTTATAAATTATTGAACCCATTTCAAAAATTAATAGAAAAAACCAATCGCGTTTTTTGTAAATAAGAGAGCAAATATAAAAGTTTTTTTCAGATAGGTGGCGTACTACAACGGCGTTCTAAATTTGCTACAGCGAGACATTTCCATATACAATGGCTACCGATCTGCAGAAGCCGGTGCGAGTTTTCTGGTTCCTTTTTTTAGTTTTTCTTGGATATCTCGAAAACTATTCAGTTTTCACCCTACATGCGAATTAACAAATGAAAGAGCGTAAAAATCCCTACAAATACATACTTTTATTTTTCTCCTAGCTTTAATAGTTTCGTAGATAATGGCTCTCAGAAATGGGGGATGTCCAATAATTTACGACCCCCTAGACCAGGGGTTTATTCCCTCGCGTACCCCTTGATAAATCTTTATATTTTCGCGTACCCGCCACTGTCATATCCTCCCACCCCCAATACAAACTATCCGATGCAAAGAAGTTTTATCAATAATGTTAAGGGTTTATGTTAGCTTAAGAGTCAAATGACTCGAATTAATAACATTTGCTGGACTTATTTTTCATGTTATTGCATTTTTACAGTAGCATCAGTTCAACGCCAAAACAAATGAAATCAGCATTGTAATAATTTCGCATTAACTTATAAGGATGTCTAAAAATTACGAACTGTAATAATCAACTTTACAAGTTGTATAGTTATTAAATAGCAAGTAATAACTTGGGGAAACAAAATTCTGTAATTTTTTAAATTCCTTATGTCTTCTTATTTCCGCTATTTACCGTCCTTCGCCTACCACAAGGGTGCGCGTACCACAGGTTGAGAAACAGTGCCCTAGACCAACGTAACGGCGCGTTACCTAGCTGAAAAAAGACTTTAAAATACGCTCTCATTAAAAAAAATGTAGTTGTAACGTTATTAATTTTTGAAATAGGTCCAATAATTTATGACAACCCTGTATTCCAATCGAAACGGAAGATTGATTAGTCATTTTGTGT
>BGPR01008190.1:20226-41957 GCA_013235015.1 Araneus ventricosus
GTAGTTGTAACATTATTAATTTTTGAAATAGGTCCAATAATTTATGACAACCCTGTTTCCAATCGAAACTGAAGATTGATTATTCATTTTGTGTTTTAGAACAGCGGAATTCCATTCGTAGGAGTGAGAGGATAATCACTTTAATTCCACCCGGAAATGACCTTGGTTTCTGAATAAGCATTGAAATCGCATCCGTGTGAGAATGTTTGCGGAACAGGTGTACAAGCTAGACTGATTTCGAAATGCAGCTCTAAAATTAAAAGCCCTGAAATCAGTTCCGTTTCTCCTGCGGTTATGGTTCGGCCATGCAAAGTTGCGGTTGCCTTAAAAATCATCTTTTTATTAATTATCTATGAAATAGGATTTCCTGTTTCGAAACTTAAATTTTTATTAGATTACTACTAAGGGATTCTTTTTCATTTTTAACGTTTGGGATGTATATTTGAGATGCGTGCGAAAACGAAAATCTTTTCAAATTTACCATCTCATCATTTATCCATATTTATTGGGCGTAATGATACAGAGAGTAGCTTTACCTGTTACATCAACATGGGCTGTTACTATTGTACAGCAACGGATTCTGAAACCCTCCGCGCATTTGCGCATGCGCCGGGCGGAGTTATTTTCATCAAAATATGGAGAAAGTGAAGAATGAAAAGGTGATGTCTGTGCGCTGGATTTCAGTTACGTATTGCTCATTAGTGTAAGATGAATAGCGTTTGTTATTCTATTAGCTGTTATGCCCGGCTTTATGGGATTAAAACCTTTCATGTCTAATATTTTTTGTTGTTAGAAACTACTTTTGTATAAGAAATTACAATGCCCCAAATTCTTTTTTTTATCTTTATAAACATTTATAATAAAGGCCGAGAATATCAATTAAACCAGACGATTTGCAAAATGCCGCCGACTGTAATTTTCTCCATAAGTTATTAATATTGGTTTACGCATTATTATTAATTTTGTATAAAATAAGCGATAATTTCAGAAATAAGGTAAATTAGTTCAAAGTCTAGCCGTTGCCTAACAACGGGTAGCTTCTAAAATTTGCGTTATTTCAAAATCGATCTGAGTAAATTAACAATTTAATAAATTCCTGAAAAATTAATAAAAAATTGAAGAAAAAATAATACAACATAAAAAAGTGGTATCATTATAAAGATAAAATTTTGAACTTTAAGATGATATAAAGATATTTTTTTGTTGAACAATTTGTATAGAAGTTACTGCTGAAAAAAACGGTTTCGGTTAATTTCTAATTAACTTACTCTTTAAATAACATTTGCACTTTTAAGGTTGACAGTAATCTTCCCTTGTCTTAATTAATAAGTATGCAAGTTTGGTTGAAATCAGTTCTGTGGTTTAGGAGGAGATGTGGAACATACATACATACCCACAATGACTTATATTTATATTAAGATAAAGTCTAGCAATATTCTATTGGACATATTCGTATACTACAATGAAGCCTTAAATTAACCGCTTAGAACATAAACCGAGATTAACTCGTTCCAGTTCCGAAGGTTTGCAAGGTAATTCAAAATAAGTCGGTCCTTAAACGGTTAAGAACTTAAGGCAAAGAATACGAAAATTAAGCAAATCAGCAGTGTCAAAACTGCAAATGTCACCTTCTTTAACTTTTATCAACATACTATGTTTTTTTTCTTTCTTCATACAAAATGAATGGATAATTTTTTTGTTCTAAATTCTTGAAGACTGTTCCACAGACTGCTGTCCCAAATTTAACTTTCTGAAGTGTAATTTTGGCCACTTATTTCTTCTCCAGTTCTTCTCTTCGAATTTCTTCTCCTCTGGACAGTTTTATTTTATTTATAAAAAGAACATCTGTTTTGAATTTTCTTGAAGCCAGATACTTTTTTACATCCACTTAATCTATTTAGAATGTATAAAGTCTTAATTTCCATAAAAGCCTCTAATATGTGTGCCAATGAAATTCAACATTTGGAAAATTTATGAGAAGAAAAATTTTTATAACATGGCTTTTTTTCATTGTCCAACCAAATGTTAATCGATGACAATTAAAGCTGGCGGTACATAGAAAGAAGCTGAACGACTATCACCGGTGAATAACAAAATACGTATTTTCAGGTCTCCGGATGTAAGAAAGCATTCCATGAAATTAAGGAATTTCCGTTTTTAAATGAGAAGTTTACTAAGCGCAATATCGATAATCCGTTGTTTCAAGCTGATCATCCAAATACAAAGTTTTAAATACCTTAGGTTGAGCGTTTCCCAACCTTTTTTTGGTTCTGAGGACCACTTGCTGGCCAAACATATGTTGAGGCCCACTAACTAAATCAGCCTGAAGTAAATAATACAAACATACTAGCAGTACGCGCACGGCGTTGCCGTGCAATCAGGACTTTCAACAAAGTATGAAAAAAAAAACGCCACAATGACATGAAAAGTTTGAAAACAAAATCAAAACAAAGATACATTTTTTATTTTCCTGCATATTTTTCGCGCTACAGTACAGAAACACGTTAATCAAAACAATATTACAAAATTGGAACATTAATGATTATTATACAGCAAGCAAAAATATAAATCAAATCCGAAAATAATAATCTAAGTAATTCATTCAGGTGAAGGTCATGACATCACTGGCGTCCATAATCAAAATTAGCATCAACATTCCGAAGAAGTGCCGCGTGAAGAACTCGATCAGGAAAAATATCTCAACGGCCCAGAAAAAATTAATTTACAAAAAAAAAAGCGGGAAAAAGATATTTTAGCACCGTTCTTGGTGCGACCGAATTAGTGCAGAAAAATCAGCAAAACAACACGAAACATTAAATAAAATTTCTAGATTAAAATTTAAATTTCGGCTTCGAGGTGCATTCAGTCACAATTACGACTACCTGTATTGCCGCAGAAATTTCATGGCTGCAAGAATGCGATAGATTCGTCTGAACATCGCAAGCAAGCACACACACACCACACACACGCACGCACGCAAACATTTGATAGATATGGGTTATTAATATGCCATGTTATATGCATGGCAATATTGCCAGCAATTAGTGAAGCTTACTGTAAAAGAATAAAAATACATTGTTTATAGCAAAAACGAGTGAAGACCCTTGAAGCTCCCCTGTCTCGTCTCTTGACTAGCGTTCTGCAGCCCACTAATCCACTGCGGCCACTATCCACGACCTACAAGTAGGCCTCGGCTTTTAGTTTGGGAACCTTTGCCTTAGGATCATGCCCAAACTATGTAAGAGAGTAAAATACATCCAGTATCATTTCTCATGTCCTTGAAATGTCATGGAAGCTATAGATAATTTTCATGGTAGGTCAGATTTGTAAACTCTGCAATGTAATCAAGGATGAGCACGACGCATTTCGAGATTCCAAATCTAAGAAGATCACATCAAGCGTTGTAAAACTTGCCTATTTCTGCGTACAAAATATCTTTCCAAGGTTTTCCCAACTCTTTTCACTCCTGCGTTAGCACTAAATTTTTTCTTCATTGTACAGTAGTAATCAGAAAATCGAATACTCAAAGAGTTCTTGGTGTATGGGGAACAAAGCACGAATATTTTTCTAGATCAGGGTTTCCAACCTTTTTCCCTTCGCTTACTACCCCTTGATTATTCTTTTCGTTTTCATTATTACTTCTGTAATGTCTAAATCCCCCCCCCAACCCTCCGTCTATAGAAAGAATTTCTTATTATTAATGTTAAGGCAGGCTAGCTTAAGAATTGAAATGACTCAATTAACATTTGAGGAACTTAGTTTTGATTTTACATTTAGTTCATTTTTTAAAATAGTAATATAGTTCAACGCCAAAACAAATGAAACCAACATTGTAATAATTTCGTTTTAACTTATAAGGAAAGCTAAAAAAATTAAACTTCGTGATAATCAAAGATGGTAATCAAAGTGGAATAGTTATTAAATATGAGGTATTCAGTAAAAGAAAAAATTCTGCAGCTTTTTTAAAACTCTTATATGTATTCTCTTTGGAAACTACTTTCTCATTACTGACATTCAAATGCATCCGGTTGGTTTGGAAATTGTATATGTTTAAGTTTCTTTAGAATAAAGGTTTTATTATTTATTTCTGTTGGGTTCCGAGTCATGCAGGGATTTCTGGTATTAAACAGCTGATGCTATTGTAAAATTTTACCTCAGCTTTTCTTCCACTGAAGCACTTCCTTATCGGGATATTAAAGTCTTTAGTTTCTCCTTATTGTTTGTTTGGCAGCAGAAATGGAATCGTCAGGCAAACAATAAAGCTGCACTTTCAGTCAAACCTTCAATTGGTTTTGTGGTCCATTCTGCTAGCCTACGACAGCTTGTCGGTATTCCTTCCGTGTAGGGCATACTCGCTTTTACTGGGCATCTCTTTTGGGGCAAAAAAAATTGCACGTGGCCTTTGGGGTTAAAAAAAGTTAGTTTTCTCTTAATTTCTGGGATATCAAAACATCAAGGCTTTGTGAAGTCAAGACGCATCAAATGCTCATAAATGGTCAATTCGTACCTCAGGTCTCCTTCTTTGTTTCACGAGTGGATGTAAGTTGATTATTTGTGTTCAAATCGCTGGTGGTCGTCATCAACCGGACCGTCGACATACCAGTTTTACCGGTCTTAAACGTAAAATTCGCACAGTCTAAATTTCACAAACCATTTGCGCTGTTCGTTCATACACAGCACTGTCTCTCCGTAAAACCGCTTTCCGAAGGCCTGTCTTTCGTCGAATTTGGTCCGTCCGCGTTTCCTTTATAACCCGTCGTGGGAACAGAAAGAATCGTTGTTGCTTGGGGGATTGTGGGGTGACGCGTATTCCGTTGGTAGTCGGTAGAAGATCGAACGTCAAAGGCTTGTGAATCGGGGATGACGAATCTTAAGTACGGCCGCGAGATTTTCCGCCTGTTCAGAATTCCACGACCACAAATCCTGAAGTACGAACCTCGAGCGACCGAGGTTTTGCCGAGTCACCGCCGTGGGAACAAGGCATTATCTTTATTATATAACTTAACACGTATTTTTCGTGGCTTGTAAAGCATTCTTTCCTTTGCGGTAGTGAGCAGCATTCAATGCCGAAAAATACACACTGTTTCGTTCTCCATGTGACAATGAAACTAGACTAACACTGTTAAACCAAAATGTTGATGGTGAATAAACACAAACCAGTGGCGGAAGCACCACCTTTCAGAACTACTTCCAGGGGAGACTTTTTTTTTCTACGTAACATGGGTAAATTTTGTGTTTCACTAAATTTTTTTTGATGTTTGTTTAATATTTACTTTCGCGGGGCTTAGATTTGCTCTGCGACTTCTATGTCTTTGTTTTCAAATTAACAGTGTTTTGCAATATAAAGCTGAACATATTACGGGTTCCGGGGCCAGGAAACAAAAGTGAATTTTGGTCACGGTTTTCATAAATTAGATTCGTGCATAACGATGATACAACAGCAGCTCTGATGAAATTAACCCTTTGAGGTCGGCAAATTTCGCTGTTCGGGTACCAGCGGGTCGGAGCAAGTTAGAGATTCGCAGTTACGGATTAAGCAACGGATTCCAAACTAGCACTTTTGGACGATTTTACACCGGAAGGGGTGAAGGCAATGAAGTTATATGAGCGCATTTCAGGTTTTATTGGATCACGCTAAGTAAATGTATCTCCCCTTCCATTCTTCACTTTCCCCTACTTTGATGAAAATAAGCTCCGCGCCGGCGCATGCGCAAAAAAGCGCGGAGGTTTCAGATACGTTGCTAAGTAATACTTTCCGTAGAGTTAAAGTCAATATATGGATATTAAAACACAGAATTTATTGGATCTGATTTGTTGTGTTTAATAGTATTTATAATACATAAAACAGAATTTTTTTTTAATTTCTGTAATTTTTTCCAAAGTGGTATATTTTGCAAAACGCCCTATTAGTCTCTCCGAAGAGATCGATAAACATTGATATCTGTCTGTAAGTTGATCAAACATTTGAATACGGCATCGAAGAGAAAGTTTTCTTTCATTATCGCTGGCAACCTCAGTCGCCGTGCGCGCCAGGCAATCATGAATGACATCATGCTCACGCTGGCGGCACCGACTACGACGACTTGCGGTGCCGCACTCTATAGCGGCATCGACCGCAAGGGTTAATAATAAGTTCAGTGAGCTGGCTTAATAAAATTATTCTCTCTTCTTGATTTTAGAACGGAGCACCAGTTTATAGCGATTCTATTGGAATGAGCAGCCTTCAATAGAGGCGAACAAGCTGAGGTACCAAGTCAGATAGATAATGATAATTTGGAAAAATGCTGATACAAATAATACAGGAGTTATAAATTATTGAGCCCATTTCAAAAATTAATAGAAAAACCAATCGCGTTTTGTAAATAAGAGCAAATAAAAAGTTTTTTTCAGATAGGTGTACTACAGCGGCGTTCTAAATTTGCTACAGCAGAGACATTTCCATACACAATAGCTACCGTCGGCAGAAGCAGGTGCGGATTTTTACGGACATTTCAAACCAGCTGAATCAGAAATCTACAAATGCATGCTTTTTTTCCTTCTGGCTTTTAATAGTTTCTACTTGAATAATGGCTTTCTCAGAAATGAAGATGTCCGATGATTTACGACCCCTAGACCGGGGTTCCCAACCTTTATTCCCTCGCAGCACCCCTTGATAAATCTTTGCTCATTTTCACGTAACCGCCACTGTCATATCCTCCCACCCCACTACTAACTATCCATTGCAAGAGGTTTTATCAATAATATTTAGGGTTTATGTTAGCTTAGGTCAAATGACTCGAATTAATAACATTGCTGGACTTATTTTTCATGTTATTGCATTTTCACAGTAGCATCAGTTCAACGCCCAAAGTAAATGAAATCAACATTGTAATAATTTCGCGTGTATAAGGATATACAAAATTATGCACTGTAATAATCCAACTTTACAAGTTGTATAGTTATTAAATAACAGTAATAACTTGGGGAAACAAAATTCTGTAATTTTTTAAATTCCTTATGTCTTCTTATTTCCGCTATTTACCATCACTAGCCTGCAAGGGTGCTCGTACCACAGGTTGAAAACAGTGCCCTAGACCAACGTAACGGCGCGTTACCTAGCGAAAAGACTTTAAAATACGCTCTCATTAAAAAAAAAATCTAGTTGTAACGTTATTAATTTTTGAAATAGGTCCAATAATTTATGACAACCCTGTATTCCAATCGAAACGGAAGATTGATTAGTCATTTTGTGTTAATGTTTTGTTTGTGCTATGTTTTCTTATTTCCGCCATTTACCATTCTTCGCATACACCACAGGTTTGGAAGCAATTGCCCTGAATCACCGTAACGGCGCGTTAGCTATCTGAAAAAAAGACTTTAAAATGCGCTCTCATTAAAAAATGTAGTTGTAACATTATTAATTTTGAAATAGGTCAATAATTGCCAAAACCCTGTGTATTCCAATCAAACGGAAGAATTGATTAGTCATTTTGTGTAATGTTTTGTTTGTGCTATGTTTCTTATTTCCGCCATTTACCATTCTTCGCGTACCACAGGTTGGGAAACAGTGCCCTAGATCACCGTAACGGCGCGTTAGCTATCTGAAAAAAGACTTTAAAATGCGCTCTCATTAAAAAAAATGTAGTTGTAACATTATTAATTTTTGAAATAGGTCCAATAATTTATGAAAACCCTGTATTCCAATCGAAACGGAAGATTGATTAGTCATTTTGTGTTAATGTTTTGTTTGTGCTATGTTTTCTTATTTCGCCATTTACCATTCTTCGCGTACCACAGGTTGGGGAAACAGTGCCTAGATCACCATGTAACGGCGCGTTAGCTATCTGAGAAAAAAAAGACTTTAAAATGCGCTCTCATTAAAATATAGTTGTAACATTATTAATTTTGAAATAGGTCCAATAATTTGTAAACCCTGTATTCCAAATGAAACAGATTGATTAGTCATTTTGTGTTAATGTTTTGTTTGTGCTATGTTTTCTTATTTCCGCCATTTACCATTCTTCGCGTACCACAGGTTGGGAAACAGTGCCCTAGATCACCGTAACGGCGCGTTGTATCTGAAAAAGACTTTAAATGCGCTCTCATTAAAAAATGTAGTTAACATTATTAATTTTGAAATAAGGTCAATAATTTATGAAAACCCTGTATTCAATCGAAACGGAAGATTGATTGAGTCATTTTGTGTTAATATTTTTTTGTTTATTACTATGTTTTCTTATTTCACTTACCATTCTTCGCATTACAGGTTGAAGAGCAGTGCCCTAGATCACCGTAACGGCGCGTTAGCTATCTGAAAAAAGACTTTAAAATGCGCTCTCATTAAAAAAAAAATGTAGTTTCTTTTATTAATTTTTGAAATGGGTCCAATATTTATGAAAGCCTGTATTCAATCAGTGGAAGGTGTGATTAGTCATTTTGTGTTAATGTTTTGTTTGTGCTATGTTTCTTATTTCCGCCATTTACCATTCTTCGCGTACCACAGGTTGGGAAACAGTGCCCTAGATCACCGTAACGGCGCGTTAGCTATCTGAAAAAGACTTTAAATGCGCTCTCCATTAAAAAAATAGTTGTAACATTATTAATTTTTTGAAATAGATTATTAATTTATGAAACTGTATTCCAATCGAAACGGAAGATTGATTAGTCATTTTGTGTTAATGTTTTGTTTGTGCTATGTTTTCTTATTTCCGCCATTTACCATTCTTCGCGTACCACAGGTTGGGAAACAGTGCCCTAGATCACCGTAACGGCGCGTTAGCTATCTGAAAAAAGACTTTAAAATGCGCTCTCATTAAAAAAAATGTAGTTGTAACATTATTAATTTTTGAAATAGGTCCAATAATTTATGAAAACCCTGTATTCCAATCGAAACGGAAGATTGATTAGTCATTTTGTGTTAATGTTTTGTTTGTGCTATGTTTCTTATTTCAACCATTTACACCATTCTTCGCGTACCACAGGTTGGGAAACAGTGCCCTAGATCACCGTAACGGCGCGTTAGCTATCTGAAAAAAGACTTTAAAATGCGCTCTCATTAAAAAAAAAATGTAGTTGTAACATTATTAATTTTGAAATAGGTCAATAATTTATGAAAACCCTGATGGTATTCCAGCAATCGAAACGGAAGATTGATTAGTCATTTGTGTTGTAATGTTTTTTTGTTTGTGCTATGTTTCTCCGCCATTACCATTCTTCATGTTACCACAGGTTGGGAAGCCAGTGCCCTAGATCACCGTAACGGCGTTAGCTATCTGAAAAAAAGACTTTTCGTATCTCATTAAAAAAATGTAGTTGTAACATTATTAATTTTTGAAATAGGTCCAATAATTTATGAAAACCCTGTATTCCAATCGAAACGGAAGATTGATTAGTCATTTTGTGTTAATGTTTTGTTTGTGCTATGTTTTCTTATTTCCGCCATTTACCATTCTTCGCGTACCACAGGTTGGGAAACAGTGCCCTAGTCACCGTAACGGCGCACGGTTAGCTATCTGAAAGACTTTGAAATGCGCTCTCATTAAAAAAAAAATGTAGTTGTAACATTATTAATTTTTTGAAATAGGTCCAATGGTGCGAAACCTGTATTCCAATCGAAGAAACGGAAGATTGTGAGTTAGTCATTTTGTGTTAATGTTTTTTGTTTGTGCTATGTTTTCTTATTTCCGCCATTTACCATTCTTCGCGTATTACCACAGGTTGGGAAACAGTGCCTAGATCACCATGTGGCGCGTTAGCTATCTGAAAAAAAGACTTTAAATGCATCATTAAAAAAAAATGTAGTTGTAACATTAATTTTTGAAATAGGTCAATAATTTGTAAGAAAACCTATTATTCAATCGAACGGAAGATTGATTAGTCATTTTGTGTTAATGTTTTGTTTTGTGCTATGTTTTCTTATTTCCGCCATTTTACCATTCTTCGTACCACGGGTTGAGAAGCAGTGCCTAGATCACCGTAACAGCGCGTTGCTTCCATCTGAAAAAAAAGACTTTAAAATGCGCTCTCATTAAAAAAAATGTAGTTGTAACATTATTAATTTTTGAAATAGGTCCAATAATTTATGAAAACCCTGTATTCCAATCGAAACGGAAGATTGATTAGTCATTTTGTGTTAATGTTTTGTTTGTGCTATGTTTTCTTATTTCCGCCATTTACCATTCTTCGCGTACCACAGGTTGGGAAACCAGTGCCTAGATCACCGTAACACGGCGCGTTTAACTATCTGAAAAAAGACTTTAAAATACGCTTCCTCATTAAAAAAAAAAAATGTAGTTGTAACATTAATTTTGAAATAGGTTATCATTGCTGAAAACCCTGTATTCCAATCGAAACGGAAGATTGATTAGTCATTTTGTGTTAATGTTTTTGTTTGTGCTATGTTTTTCTTATTTCCGCCATTACCATTCTTCGCGTACACTGGGTTGGGGAAACAATTGCCTAGATCACCGTAACGGCGCGTTAGCTATCTGAAAAAAGACTTTAAAATGCGCTCTCATTAAAAAAAATGTAGTTGTAACATTATTAATTTTGAAATAGGTCAATAATTTATAGAAAACCCTGTTCAATCGAAACGGAAGATTGATTAGTCATTTTGTGTTAATGTTTTTGTTTGTTATATGTTTTTCTTATTTCCGCCGACTTACCATTCTTCGCGTACCACAGGTTGGGAAGCAATTGCCCTAGATCACCGTAACGGCGCGTTAGCTATCTGAGAAAAAAAGACTTTTAAAATACTCTCTAAAAAAAAAATGTAGTTGTAACATTAATGGTACGAAATAGGTCAATAATTTATAGAAAACCCTGTATTTCAATCAAGAAACGGAAGATTGATTAGTCATTTTTTGTGTTAATGTTTTGTTTATTGCTATGTTTTCTTATTTCCGCCATTTACCATTCTTGCTACAGGTTGGAAGCAGTGCCCTAGATCACCGTAACGGCGCGTTAGCTATCTGAAAAAAGACTTTAAAATGCGCTCTCATTAAAAAAAATGTAGTTGTAACATTATTAATTTTTGAAATAGGTCCAATAATTTATGAGCAACCCTGTTTCCAATCAGGCAAGATTGATTATTCATTTTGTGTTTTTTAGAACAGCGGAATTCCATTCGTAGGAGTGAGAGGATAAATCACTTTAATTCCACCGGAAATGACCTTGGTTTCCGAATAAGCAGTGAAATCGCATCGTGTGAGAATGTTTGCGGAACAGGTGTACAAGCTAGACTGATTTCGAAATGCAGCTCTTAAATAAAAAGCCTGAAATCAGTTTCTTTCTCTGTGGTTATGGTTCGCCATGACAAGTTGCGGCTGTCTTAAAATCATCTTTTTTTATTAATTAGTCTATGAAATAGGATTTGTTTCGAAACTTAAATTTTGATTAGATTACTACTAAGATTCTTTTCATTTTTAACGTTTGGGATAATATTTGAGATGCGGCAAAAGAAACGAAAATCTTTCAAATTTACTCATCTCATCATTTATCCATATTTATTTGGGTAATGTAATTAAGAGTAGCTTTACCTGTTACATCAACATGGCTGTTACTATTGTACAGCAACGGATCTGAAACCCTCTGCGATTTGCGCATGCGCCAGAATTATTTTCATCAAAATATGGAGAAAGTGAAGAAATGAAAAGGTGATGTTACTTTACTGAGCGTGATATACCAAGAACTCTCGGAAATGCGCTCATTGGACTCATTGCCTGACACGCTCTTTCTGTGTACTCATCCAAAAGTGGTAGTCTGGAATCCGTTGCTGAACAGTAGCCACCAGTCACTTTGTTTACTGCAAAGTATCTTAGAAATAAAATCAGTCTCTTTTATTTGCCATCTAAATTATTTCAATGTTAATAGTTTTCTACCAGTATTATATAAAATTTGATTTCTTTGACTGAAATGGCAGATTAATTTATCAAATTTATTCCAGACATTTTGTTAAAATTACCAAGTTGCCATATACAAAACTGTATGCGAGAAATGAATGCATAAGCAAAAAAGATGATACATTGGATTGATGCAAGTACTAGATAATCTTGATAAATTAAAAACACTAATTTCGAGGACATTTGAAATCTATCTAGTTAACTATCTATCTCATTTTTGTTTACAGTTATAATAATTGAACTTTACTTTTTTTATAACAAATCGTCGCTTAACAAGCAACAGCACTTATCTCAATTTTTCAAAGTTTGAGATGAAGAAAATTTTTCAAGTTTGAAAATTAGAGATAAATGGCTTCTCGATGAATGACAAATATCATGTATATAATATCTCGGAACTTGGATTGTAAAACCTGACAAAAGTGCCTTTTTTTTTTTACAGTTCAACGGGCAGCAGTTTAAAAACATTATTGTTGAATCATGCTCAGGAATATTAAAAGTATCATTTCTAGATTAATTTGTCTTTCTTCCATCTTCGATTGAAATTTCTACTAAAAATTTGTTACGCTAGAATATTGTCTACAGCAGCAGTTCCACCATTTTAGTTGTACAGACCCTTGTGTTAAAAAATATTTTGAGGCCCTAACAAATAATAGACAATTAAACAAATACAAACACATATAATTATATATATGTATTGCGTTTATGTCGCGAATTAGAAAAGCTTTTGACAAAGATTAACCCTCTAGTGGCGCAAACGTCTTTTCCGTTTTTCATGTTTCAGTTCAAAGCAGATAGTTCGTATTTATCGATGTATATTTTCTTAATAACCATGGATGTATTTACAGATTTAAGATAATTAAATACAAAAAGATTGATTCATTTTACTAAAGCTAAGCTCTCAACCTGACGCTAAAAGATCAAAAATAATTGGGCGCTCGGAGGATTTAAAATTTATTGTTTTGTAAAGCAAAAAACGAAGTGAAGACTTTTGAAGTTCTGATCTTCAACGCTTGACTTAGCGTTCTAGGTCCTAATAAATACTTTGTCCAGTGAATCAGGATTTGCCGCGGGGAGAGGCTGATGTCATAAAATTTTGATCCTGTGACGAGATGTCAAACCTTGCTTATAAACCAAAATACTTTAACTTACCACCTGACAATAAGAATCATAAGAACAATCTATAATACTTTCGATAATTAATAAAAAATGCAATGAAATAACTAGCCAAAAAATGCGCTTTCGACCAGTCAAGCTATAGCAATCAAGATGGAATGATTAAAAAAGTAGGAAAATTTTCGATTCTGTCAAACCAAAAAGCAATATCCTATGTTTTATTATTATTTTCAATTAAAAGGGAAATTGAAAACAACAGCTGCAGTGATTTTAAATAAAATCAAGAATAAAACACACAGCTCGGGGCTGAATCTATAGCCCCTCTGGATTCCCACTAAAAGAACGATATCATTATGCGTGGTGAATTCAGGATTTGAATACGGGGGGGGGTTGATGTCATAAAAATTTTACAATATCGCTCTCAGAATGTCAAACCTCTTGGCTATTATAAAACCATAACACTTTAACTTACTCACCTACAATAAGAATAATAGCAACAGCTACAATATCTTTCGAAATTTAATAAAAATATACATCAATCAATTAGCAAATATGTCATCGGCCGCGTCAACGCTAGGCAAGTAAGTGGAATGACTAGAAAACGGTGAAAATTTTCGAACCTGTCAAGCATGAAAGCAATATTCATGCTTTTATTGTTATTTTTTTTATAAGGAAAATTAAGAACAAATCAGCTATAGTGGATTTTGAATAAAATCACAGTAAGACATAGCTCAGCTACGGGACCTCGATGAACCCTGGATTCGCCACTCGCTAGCTGAGTGCCCCACATTTTGGAAACCCTGTCTATAGAATCACATAGTTCCCAAAAAAATCAGATTTGACCCGCACAGTACCTTTGCTGAGGCTGCAAAGGATGAATCTCTCGGACCCGAGTCGTCTCGAGTCGAGGTCGGTCGAGGTTTTGAATTAAGCCGAGAGCGACAGGGCATCGGATCCTTTGGCGGGCGCCATCGGAGAGTGACGTGCGTGACGGGTATCGTGAGGAGATCGCGAGATAGTTCGCCCGAACCATTTCTCTTTCTGTGGGGTCGGACTTTCGCGTCGGTATAGTTTCGTAATTCTCAATTAACTAGCTCATGAAAAGGAGGTAATTGGGAAACCCGTTCGACTGAGGGTCAGAATTCAGTGTCATTTTCGATAAGAGTTCACGCCATAGGGGTTAGCTGGATGGGGAATCCGGGTTGTGCCCACTTTCGAAAAAAGAGATTGAGCTGGAAGACTGAAGAATGTGAATGGAATTGGTATGGCTTTGTTGAGAAGGAATTTGATTTGGTAAATTGAAACCGTCTTGTTTTTAATTATTTACCCCCAAATAACATTAAATGCGTAGCTTTTTTTCATATACGCATAAAAAAATTGTCTTTGATTGTATGGATTTTCGCCCTTTATTCCCCATCACAACAAAGAAATGGAGCTTTCAATCCAGTAGCATGCATCACAGTGATTTTGACAATATTATACGGTGATCGTACAATATTTGAAATAATTATGAGTTACTTGACATTCGAATCGATCAATATTGCATAGTATCGAACAGTATCGCAGTTGGAATGATTGTCGAGATAATATTGACATAATCCAAATACAACTTTATGTTTAACATTGTATAATATTGCACATATATCCGAATAACTTTGCATAATACTTGTACATTGTCGAATAATATTGCACAATATCGCATTACATGGTATTTGCAATATTGTATAATAATTGACGTTGTCGAATCAATATGCTATAATACTCGTATAATTTGGTGATATTGTATATATTACATTGCACATAATAAATTGCATAATATCGAACAATATTTGTAATAGTGTATTATACTGTACATTGTCGAATTAATATTGCATATATCGAACAATATTTGTAATATTATATAATATGCATTGTCAGAATTATTTGGCTAATATCGTAAAAATATTTGTAATTGTGCTAATATTGACGATCATTCGAATAATATTTATAATATCGTATAATATTTGTAATATTCTATAAACTATTATGCATTTCGAATAATATTAGCTAATATCGAGGCGTATTTGTAATATTGTGCCTTAATATTGTACATTGTCGGAATAATATTGTCATAATATCAAATACATATTTGTATTATTAAAAATATTGTACATTTATGTGAGTAATAATGACCATAATATCGAACAAATTAATATTAGTATAGTGGAAAATATTGTCGAATGTTTAATTTATTAAATAATATCGAACAATTTATACAATATGTACATCATTAACTCCTTCTTTTGAGAGCATATAAATAAGTTGCTGTGGGAACTACCATTTCATGGGATTTAAGAATGTACTATTGTCACCGATTTTATAAAGCATTTCTTATATATCTACAGTTTCAAATTATATTCAGATGAGTATAAAATTTCTGTAACTATTCGGTAAAAATCTAGTGTTATGGGTTTATGTCTTATTGTACTTTCTCCTATACGAAAATATGAGTGTAAAATTAGTCTCTCATGGAGGAAAGGGGATGCCAAATCGTTAGCGTCCTCGTCATCTGACCGAGCTTCGCAAGATTATGAGGTCCGTCCGCAACATAGCCTTCAAGGTTGCTTCAAAACGGGACGTAAATGTACTAAACTAAAACTCAGCTAAAACAGGAATAAAATATTTAATGTGATACTCACACCAGAAAAGTTATTTATCATCTGTAGTATACTGAAAGCTTTTAATATCAAAGGAATTCTATTTTGTTTACTGCAGTGACTTTTAAATGAGGATAAAAACTTCTAAAATTCTTTCAAACCTAATAAAACATTCGTTACGGTATCGTACAATATTTAATGTACATTTTCGAAATAATGTTGATAATATACATCAACAATATTTTGTATATTAGTATAATATTGACATTGGCGAATAATATTGCATAATATCGAACAATATTTGCCATATTGTATAACATTGCATTGTCGAATAATATTGTATACTCCATCGAACAATATTTGTAATATTGTATATATTGTACATTTCAATAATTATAATATCACAATATTTTGTATTAGCACGGGACTCACTATCACCACATTATATATATATATATATATATATATATTATAACTTTATATTAACTTAGTATAATAAATAAATTAAATAATTAGTATAATTGAATTCATATATAATTAAGTTAAAATTACCCAATATAATTTATTATCTAATTTGAATAAGACATACAACATGGGCATCCCAAAGCAATGGACAGGATTGAGTTAACTTTGAATATGCAAAGAAACTTTCTTGTAAATAAAATCAAACGTCATTAAAAATGTGGAAGGAGTCTCTCAGAGGTTATATGAAGTTGTAATGCAAATCAACACCACATACTTGAAAAAAACTTACGAAAGTTTGATAACAACAAAGGGATCCAATAGCGACATATGGTGCATTTGACGACATATATACCAACACATGAGAGTGCAGATGCCAGCTAACATATACAACTGTTTTAGATCCAATAAAATGTTTTGGACCTTTGGCATGCATTATTTTATATAACAGTGACGATATGCTATATATCATTGTCAACCCTGTTATAGCTACAAAGCTGATACCTGACATATATTTTACATATATGCGTGTTATATATCGTCAGCCTAACAAGCACACACCGCCTATCTCAATTTTTTGGAAATTTCAAAGAAGAAGAAAACAGCTAATTTTTTTTGAAATTTCGAAGAACAAAATATTCAATTTTGAAATTTCAAAGAAGAATCAAAATACTCATTTAAATTAATTAAAGAAGAACAAAATTCATTTTGAATTTCAGATAAATCTCAATTTTAGCAAACAAATATGAATTTATTTCTGGAATTTTTTCACGTCTGCAGTGAACATGCGGTCTTATGTTTGTACATGGCGTTAAAAAATTCAAATATATAGATGTGGTTGCGAAAATTATCAATATTTTCTTCTTTAATTTCAAAATAAGTACTTCCTCTTTGAAAATTTCAAAATTGGAGATCGCGTGATTGGTTGCTAAGCGAGATATGAAACTAAAATATTGGCTTTTTTTTGAACGGAAAATTTTTAGTTACTTTTTGGATTAAGATTTACTGCTTGTACTTCTGAGAGAACCAAATACTTTTTTTATAATTAGGTTTATCTAGGTCCAGATCATATCTGGGAATTATTGATATATGGGTCAACAACATTCTTAGCAGCATAGTTTCGTAAGAGCCTGATTCATTATTAAACATAAAAGAAAACCAGTTTCAGGTCTCGCGCCGTAATTTTTTTCGTATAACATTCGATAATTGCATAAACAAGTAGTTCATATTAGCCTTGATTTAATTATCCAATCTCTTTAATATATATTTACACTGAGTAATATTACGATTACAGAACTAGATAAATCACAAATTTAATGGGGTTGTGGTGGCTTGTGATTTATCTATTCTGTAACTATTTTACTTGCCTCTGTAAGTATATTGTATTAAAGAGATCGATAATTAAATTACATATAATACGAAATGCCTATTTTATGTATTTTATCCCGGCCAAGTATTAAAAATCTGACGGCGCGGACCGAACTGCGCCTTTCTTGTATTATTCAGGTAACTTTTGATGGCCCATCTGTTGACTAATTAAGTAGAGAACTGATTTGCATGCAGTAAAACATCAATTACTACAATGCTCATATTTCCTGTAATTATTCAAATTTTGAATTGAAATTTTGAGTACAATGTTTCTTTTACGCATTGTCAAGTATTCTGTAGAGGTATCGTAAATCTGCGAGGGTTATAAAAAAAAATGCGGGTGGAAAGTTTCACTAATTAATACCGATTTTTTACTTATATTCCGATAAATATTTTATTGTCTCACTTTGGATCTAGCATACTTCGAGCCTCTTTAAAAAATGACACCAGAACCACCTCCCAGCTAAACGCGTTTCCACGCTACAATCTTACTTATAACCTTAGATAAAGCTAATTGCGTAACAATCACGCGCAGTGCCTCACTGGTTACGAAATCGACATCGCGAAAAAAAACAAACACTATGTGACAAACTCTTGACAGTATGATCTATCCGTTGTGAGATCTACCATTCTGTTCATTATTAAGTTCAGTTATCTAGCGATTCAAATCTGAGGTACTTTTATCATCACAAGAAAATTCGAACTTCGCTACTGCTGACTGAGGGAAAGACGTCAGGTCAATAAACAATTGATTGAATCGTTGCTCTTGCGGAACCATGAGTCATTTTTCTTCATAATTGCATCTATGTTGTTTTCAAGTTCTAAAGGCTTGCATACCTGAGTGAAGAATATATGTAGCTTAAAAGCTACCATATAAAAAAAAATGTTAAATCATTGTTTAAAAAATTAATCACTATAAAAAAATCCCAGCATTTGATATTATTGATTCAGGTTTCAACAATCAGCGATTCTATTCATTTTGTTCTTTATATAGTTGTTTTTTAACAGATTTGAAAATAAGCTGAAAATAATAATACTGCGGTGTCTAAAAAAAATGTACGTTCCTTTATCATACCATTGTAGTATTTGTGAAAAAACAAATATTACTAGAGTCAGACATTTTTATATCAGAAATTAATGAATTATTCTTAATCTTGATTATCCGATATAACTGTTGGATTGAATAATCTGCATTCGTATTTCCTTATTATTTTATTCAGTCTTAGCTTTAGAAATAATGTATCTGAGTATAGCGGGTATTGCCGAAGTCTGAATATTCCATTTAAAAAGCTGAAATAAGCTATTTATCTAATGAGAAATTATTTTCTAATCATTGATTACCTGGATATCAATTTGGACTGATGAGCGTGTATGCAGTATTTCCTTATTATTTTATTCAGTCTTAGCTTTAGAAATACTGTATCTGAGTATGCTATTTCAGAAATGGTCTGAATATTCCATTTTTAAAAGCTTTATCTTATCTTGATGTGTGAATTATTTACGCCAATATTGATTATCCGATATAATACATTTCGACGAATACATGTTGAATAGTTATTTTTATTATTTTATGCAGTATTGGAGCTTTAGAAATAATCCTCATCTAGTACGCTATTTGGAAATTATCTAATATTCCACATTTTAAAAGCTGTCCTCTTATCTTAATTATGTACTTTGTATTGTTAAATTTCTTTGAATAATGAAATATCTTTATCGTTTGATAATCGTCCAAATATCTACAAATCTTTTCTTTTTTCTTTCCAGGTTTGATTTGGCGTTGATCTCTGTAAATTTGTGAATAACCCTACGGTGATATGCCGACTCACATCTCCAATGTGTGCTTTTGTCCATATATGAACTATCTAGTTACTTGACTCCTATTTCTGATAAGTGAATTCAATGACAATGAACTATGAACTGGTATGTCGAAATTATTTTCAAGGCTGGAAAAGGTCTGAGCATTCTAATAAGGCATATTGTGAATTGAGTGAAGAATGATCACCGTAAGTTCGTTATTTTTTTCAACGATGTAACTTTGTTTTTATGTTCTAATATGAGCTTGTTGTTTAGTATTAGACTCTTTTGATAATATATAACAACATTAAGTTTTGATGGAAAGATAAATTAAACACTTTTTTTTTTTTAAAAAAACTTTAACTAGTGCATATTCATGTTTTCGATAATATTTGATAGTCAATATTCCAATACTACAACTTTCCCTTCAGTCTTGAGGTAGTCTAAAGAGTCATTTTTCGAGAAAAAAATTCTATAAAAACATAATTTTTATGGTACATGTGAAAGATAGTCTTTTTACAGAAATGATTTAAATACTTTTTGAAAGAATCTATAAATATTTTATTGGTGATTACAATCCTCTTTAAACACTATTTTTTTGTAAAATGCTTTTAAATTTCAGCAAGCATCTATAATAGTGTATAATAACATATTCTTTTATTAATAAATGAGTTATACCATGATAAAGGTATAATGTACTGATATTTTTGAAGGTTTTTAGTATGATTATTTGAATAAGTTTGAAATTTTTTGAGAGAAAACATATTAAAACTAATTTTTCGCACTTTAAATAGTTTGAATAGATTAATCATAAGCTCATAAAAAATTATAACTTCATTTATTTCAAATTTTATTCCAAACAAATTCATTTTAATCATATTTTGGAATCGTATAAAACTGTTTTTTGATTTATTTGATTTTTGTGCATTTAAATATTGTGAGAGACTTGATATTCATATTACTAGGGTAAAGAATTGCTTTGATTTTTAAAAAATTTTACAATTGAAAGTCACAAATAGAGACGTACGTAGAATGCAACATTAAAATCCATGAATATTATATGAAAGGTTCATGTAAAATCAGAAAGTCCCACATAATTTGGTAAAATAAAATTTTAATGAATCATTTTTTATAATATATGCATAAATTATAGTTTAAAGAGGTTTTTTTTAAAATTTTCAACTGAAGCAGTCAAACTATCTGATAGGATTTAAAAAATATAATGAATAAATCGTTTTAATTTAATAAATATTTTAAATGCCCTATTTTATTCCTGAACATCATGATATTTTTTCAATAATATTTATTTCTATGAAGAAGTATTTAGAAACAAAGAACGTTACATAAAACCGTTTCACAAGTCATTTTAAAACAGCAAAATCGTTTCCAGAAATTTTTCCAGTGACCTCAACCAAAATCACATATGGAAATTCCTTCGTAATCAACTGGATTCTTTCTTTAAATTATTGAACTATGAGCACGTTGTGTTCTTGGTCTGAAAACCTTACGAAAAACATCAAATATATGTTCTACTATTAGTAAAATTGTGGCTGATCAAATGAGTTTTTAAGTAATTAACGTAATTTTATTAATTTTTTAATCGTCCACCGTATTTAATTTAACTTTGTTTTTAATTTGTACTTCATCTAAGGCCGGTTACTAAATAGGCAATGTAGGGAAATTGTCTATGGGCTCCGCAGAGCTTTCAGAGGGCCGAGGATTATCATTTTTATACATATTTTAAGGCTTTTATTTGATTTATAAGAGCTGTGTATACTGAACACTGAATAAAGTGAAGCCTTTACATTTAGAACGTCATTCTTGAATGTTTGAAAATTCGTTAGCAGATCAAAGTGTCACAAGTCGACAGCCTTGACAAATTTTCTATTAGAAATTGTGTTCAAAAAGAGTTTTGCAATTTTCATTCTTGGGAATGTTTGAAAATTCAGCAGATCAAGTGTCACAAGTCGACAGCGACAAATTTTCTATTAGAAATTTTGTTCAAAAGTTTTGCAATTTTCATTCTTGGGAATGTTTGAAAATTCGTTAGCAGATTAAAGTGTCACAATTGACAGTCCTGACATATTTTCTATTAGAAATTTGTGTTCAAAAGTTTTTGCAATTTTTTGCTGTGTTTTATTTAAAAACTTAAATTCTTATCTTGTATACTCGAGATACTAAACAACTTTTTTTTAGGATAACGCGCAAAAAAAGTTTATTATCAATTTGCATGTTATTACTAAAACTGTATATAGAATTAATTAAATTAACTGAAATATCTGGTTTTGGTAGTGGTGGGAGACGAAACTTGATACATTGCCTATAGGCCCCTGCTAGGAATAATCGGCACCTTCTTCTCAGTCATATAAATTATTCTCTGTTCATTTACGTTCAGAGCATGTTATAGATATAATGTAAGTTTATTGCAATCAAAAAACATACTAATTTTTTGCAAAACCTATTTTTCGAGTTACTCTTC
>BGPR01008190.1:53797-65479 GCA_013235015.1 Araneus ventricosus
TTCTTATGACTGTTAGCATTCCCCTATATTGTGCCATCACTAGGGATACTTTAATTCAGCGGTTCCAAACCTTTTTGGCTGTGCTGACCACCTGTTGTGTAAAAAATAGTTTGAAGCCCACTAACTACATATACAAGTAAAAAAATATAAACACATAAAATACATTTATATGTTATATGCAAGTATATGTCAGTAATTGGTAAAGTTTACTGTAAAAGGCATAAAAATACATTGTTTTATAAAGCAAAAAAACGAGTACGACTCTTGAGCCTTCCCTGACTTCTAGCGTTATACGTAAAGTGACCATTTATATTTTTCCTCAAAACGGGACATTTTAAAAAATTTTATGTAATATTATGCGAATTCAAGAAAACACATATTTCTTCAGTTTTTCTTGCTTCTGACCAAGTTACATGTGTGTGACAAGCATAGCGCATGCTCCGTCATCGCCGGGATACTAGACATTACCGTCGGATTTTTTTTTTATTTTTGGCCTCTTCTTGTTTGAAATTGTTATCGTGGGTTGGTTTCTTTCTAAAACCGGTGCATTTGGGCGTCCCGAAGCTGTTGCTGCTTGGAGACAACGGAACAGGCTACCAAAAAACGGGACGTATGGTCGTATTAGTTACTAGCAATACGCGCACGGCATTGCCCGTGCTATCTTAACTTCAACAAAATGAAAAAAAAAGAAAAAAACGCCCACAAATAACATTAAAAAGTTTTGAAAACAAAATAAAAACAAAAGATACGCATTATTTGAATTTAGGAAAACAGTACCGAGTAAGTTAATATGAAACAATATTAATAAATGCGACAAACCAGCATGCGAAATATGCGAAACAAAGAAACATTTTAAGAAACTGCCGAAAATAATTATCGAATTCATTCAGTTAATGTATCTTCTCCGAGAAGAACGCGATAGTATATGATGTCACCTGCCGCGACGAAGGTCACGCACCAGACAATGAGATTGTAACAATGCATGATGGGAAAGTTAACTCGTTCCGGAGAATGTCTCGCTGAGAAAGCTGACTTGCAAAAAAATTGTTTGAACTGATCAAGGAACAATTAATTTAAAAAAATGGATAAAGGTATTTTAACGGTTCTTGTTTTAAGTTCCAACGTTCCAGTTATAAGCTGAAAAAAAAGGAATATTATAGAGCTGTTAGAACGTCAGATGCGAGAATTTGAAAAAATCCTTATCAAAAATTACCATAAAAATTACCATTATTTAAAAATTTCACAAAATTCAGCAAATTGCTTTAGAAATTCAAAACAAACTTCATTAGAACGAAAATTGTTTGTTCTATCCGATGGCGCATTGATTGTTTTTCAACGATCATTAGAAAAGATACTACAGCCGTAAACGTGCCAAAAATGACCCAAAACAACACAAAACATTAAATAAAAAAATTCTAGATTAAATTTTAAAATTCCGGCTTCAAGGTGTATTGAGTCACCATTACTGCTACCTGTGTGCGAAATTTCATGGCTGCAAGTGCGATAGATTCGTCTGGACATCGCACACACACACACACGCGCAAACATTGGCTTTTATAAGTATAGATACTCTACCCGAGGCCAACAAGTGGGCAAGGGCCCATAGGTTGGGAAGCTGCTTTAATTCAAACCAGCTAGTACAATAACAAAAATTTATGCATTGATTTCAACGGTTTTCTATAAAGTTTTTGTCTACATTTTGTTTTCTTATTCGTTTTGTCAGAATTCTAAAAAAATTACTTCAATAAATAAACAAATCTAAAGTAGTGTTCTTAATTATTTGGTAATAAAGATGGCAAAGATGAAAGACTGAGATTTAGTAAACACTGTAGAAGCTTTATAAATCTTTTAAAACTCTTACGTCAGTGCCTCTGTACTAAACGAATCTGAGTAGAGAAACCGTCTTCTGAAATTCAGTTAAGATTCATTAAGTTTTATAAATCTTTAAAATCTTTCTTCAGTGAATTATAGAAAGTATTTTGTGATAAAATAATATAATAATAATTTTCCTCACACAACTTTAAGGATACTTATAACATTTGAGTGAAAGGAACATCTTGTGAAATTCAGTAAGCACTCGAAAAGCTTTACAAATATTTATTTAAATCTTTCTTTGGTGCATTAGAGAAAGTATCGTGTGATAAAATAATGAGTGAAAGAAAAAAAAATGTTTTTTTCTTCACTGAACTTCAAGGAGTCATTTTTAATGGCGACCGCTTATGTTATCTTAAAATTGAGCTCTATTTACCGATCAATAAAACTGACAGTGGAGCATAATAAATTATTCTGCAAGAAAGAAAAACCGAAAGGTCAATGCCATACTTAAAACCACAAAAACAAGTAAATTAGCTCCATGCATTAAGAACAAACTTTGCAATCAGCAATTTCATTCTGGATTCCATAAGACCACAGCTCTTTCATTTCCATCAGAAGCTAATAACCAAATCTATTATCGATTCTATTAAAAATCACTTATCCTAAATGCTCTTCTAAAAAAATTCTTAGTAGTATTAATCATTTCAATATCAAACGTGCCAGCTAGAGAATGGAGAACACGACGGAACAACCTTTTGGCCAAGGAATTGTCTTCCAGTATCGATAATTCCATTTTACGGGGAGCCATATGAATTTCAAATAGGGTTTTCGTTAACCTGGGTGGCGGCTTCTTAAATTCGTGTTCCCATAGTCCAGGGTTGCCATATTGGCCTTTTTACGCCCAAATGAATGATTTTTGGCATTTTTTTTCTCCCTAAGTTTAGCATTAGAAAGTATTATTTTGGGCTTAAATTCATTTTTGGACTTTTTTTAAATTTATCTTCATCCATTGTGTTATATATATATATATATATTTAATTTCTTATTTTTTATATTTAATTATATTAATTTAAATCTATAATATTTAATAATTATATATTTAATTCTTTATTATAAATTTAATTTCTCCGCGTCTTTAAAATAAATCCCTTTTAACACCCCTTAATTTTCTACATTGAAAATAACTGAATTTTCATTAAAGTTATTTGATTTTAAAATCCGTAAGTTAAATATTTCGCATACGGTTTTAGCGACAAAGTATGAAGGAGAAATGCTGCCCATTAGTAGGGCATCTGTTGAAAGAGCCAGGAACCTTTAAAACAAACTTCTTTGGATGATTTAGAGTTTAATAATTTGTACTGGTAATGTTTCAGTAATTTGTAATTAAACTGGTATCATTAAAAAGGTGTTTTTGAATTATAAATAATTCAAAAATCATTTTGATAGATAGCATTTTTTGAAAATATTGCGAAAAAACGCCAAAATCTTGCTTAATTTTTAAGTAACTTAAATTTTAATTTACTTTTGGACTTTAAAAAACAATTATTTTCATCTTTTTTTGTAGAGCATGCGTACCAAATTTCATAAAGATCGAGAAAAACTATAGATTTGTGCAAAAAAATCCTTATAATGTAAAAAATTTCTTTTGTTGTATTAAAATCCAGTATTTTTTATCTTTCTTCATTACTTCAAATAAATTTAGTTTTTGATGGATTTTCAATGTTATTTTGATAAATTTACTTTTTAGCAATGGCCTTTAACTCATTTTTCCACTTAAGGAAAGATTATCTTCTTGGAGATTATGTAATTTTTTTATTTGTTATGATTAGGTTAAATTTTCACTTTATAATAAGCTTTAGTTTTAAAAAATTATCTTCATCGAATCTCGTGTTTTTCAGACTTTTTTAACAGTTGAATGTAAAGACTTATATCATTAGTTTTATTAGACACAAAAACATACTGCATCAAAATGTATCCCAAATGCTAATACATTTCGTATCTACTTTTTTTTCTTTGAACAACTAATTTCTTTCTCGGTCTTTTGTAGCAATTAATACTTTCAACTTAACAAAAATTAAATAATTTGGCGAATTTAAATTTTATTAATATAATCAAATTAAGACAACTAATAAGATAGACGAGTCGGTTGGTAGCTGAATGTGGCTAGTGTTTAATACTACAAAAGCAATGTAAAAATAGAGAAACGATAATTTCAGCTTACCTCCCAATTTTTTTTCTTTCCTTTTGCAAGATATTCTACGTATGTCTTTACTCTCTTCCGACTAAAAACAGAAATAACACTTTTCCCTCCAATTATTTCCAAGAAAGACAGACCATTAAGACTGAGGTCCCCTTTACTCTTTTAAATGCAAACTCTCCCCAAACTCATAAAGAAAAGCAGCATGAGTGTCGTCTTTTCATAGATGTCATTTGGTGTCCTCGTTACAGTTTTAGCCAAGAAAACCTTTTCCTACAGGCAAGTTCCCTTGTTTTTCAGATTTATGGCAGTAAAATGAAACTAAAAAAAGAAAGAAAAAAGCACCTTTTATAGTCATTTCTCACAAGAACCGCACCCTTTCTCCACAAAGGGATGCAATTCCTTCTGTCTTTCCAGGGGCTTCCGAAACCAGCAAAAAATCTTAATGAGCATTGCGGCTGGACTTTGCACAGAAGAGGTACCCTGTTCCAATGACCCGAGGTTTTGTTGGATGGCTGCAACATTCTGGCGAAACATCTGTAAATGATCGGAAGGTCAAAGGAAGTGGAGTGGACAGAGACCTCAGTACAGTTCCTACGGGCCATTGTAATTGCGTATGCTTCTTGGGTCGGTTTCGATCACCCGCTGTTCGGCTGGTCGAATTACGACGGCACTAAATCCCCCACGACGGTTGTGAAACGCCGAAACGCGGACCTTGGGTACAGGACTATTTTATTTATTTGCTTTAGAAAAGCTTACTATAGAGAAAGAGTTCTTTTCTTTCATCTCCCACACTTCCCGGGGGCCCAAATTGTCTTCTGTTTAAGGGGGCCCACTTGCCATCGGGCAAGTAGGCAACCTCACCAGTCCGCCACTGTCTTTAGCCTTTTACATTGTCTGCATCTATCCTGGGATGGAGTAATTTGGCGCCCCATTAGAACTGTAAATAGGAATTTCAGCGCCTATGGTCAAGAGAAAACACCTACCAGATAAAATAATTGAGGGAAAAAGTCACATTGTTCTCTGATTACAATTCTGCAAATCGGCTGTTTTTCAAAATAGGATTTTGAGCTATTTTGCTCTTATTTGTAAGAAAATTTGAATGATTTCTGAATTTCTTCGGTCAAAAAGCTCTTATCCTGCCTACGATTTTTAACACTCCATTCATTACATGCAAGTCATTTCAATGGGATTCTTTTCAGTGAAAAATATCCAATTTCTATTTAAAGCTCAGCTAAAAAGTCAATGTTTCCATGAAAACCACGGCTTCTTTAACTTTTCTATTCGCAATCGAACCCCCCTCTTTTGTTGGTTGTTTAAAAAAAGTTTAAAAAAAACAAATAGGTAAAAAGCAGTCATTAAAGCTTAAATTAATGGTGACCAAAGAAAGTATGCATTTTACACGGAGTTTATGCATTTCAGGCGGAAAATTTTAATGTTTATTTGATTGGAGCCTTGTATGCAAGAGCCAGATTTGTCTAAGCCGCAGCAAATAAATAATAAAATATAAGAACAAGGGGAAATTTTAATGAAATACACCAAATAAATATACTGTGTTGAATTTTTTTAGTTATTAATGTTGGGAAAATCGCATAGAAGCAAGTAGGTACTTTCAACGTTTCTGTCATCCCAAATTTAATGTAAGCAGATCTATTTGGAATCGGAACAGTGAGTAGCGATAGTGGAGGAGGAACGGTCAGGAGCATATATATATTCCAGAGTACAAAATGACAGTGCGTTTGCTTCACTTTTTGATACTGATACTGACGCCACTGATAAGAATCCATGTTTAACACAGGAATGCCTATCGTCTCTATTTAGGGATGCTTCTAAAACTGCATCATAAACTCACAGTTATTCTGTTTTCAACATAAATTTTGAAAAAAAATTTAAGTATTAGTTTCTTTTATATTCAGTCGATGGCAGGCCTTATCGAGTGTTCCGTTGATAATGTCAAGGATCGATCCAGGTTTTTTTTAAGGCCCATTTTTGTGGGAAAAGATTATTTTTGTGAAAAAAAATATTTGTGAAAAAAATTATTTTTGTGTAAAAAAAAATTATTTTTGTTAAATTTTTTTTTTCATGTAAAACCTTTAATTTTAGCAGTCATATTTCTATTTTTTACTTGAATTTGAGTTTTGTGAAGGGCCGTTTTTATGAAGTGGAACTTTGTGAAGGGGCTATTTGTATGAAGTGGAATTTTGTGAAGGGGCCCTTTTTATAAAGTGGAATTTTGTGAATGGGCCCTTTTTATAAAGTGGAATTTTGTGAAGGAACCGCACAACGGCCCCAATTTTCGCCTGGATCAACCCATGAATGTATCCATTTTGATTTCCAAGTCGGACTCGGAAAGCAGTTTTTTTTTTTTTTTTTTTGCAAAGCGAAGAGAGAGAGAAAAAAAAAGGCAAGTTTGTTCAATTATTTATCAATTAATTTACTTGCATTTAACAAATATATCAGTAATTACAATTTTAAGAATATGTTTTATTTTTCGGAATTTCGCATAATTTTAGATTTTGTTCGAATTTTTCCCCCCATTAATAGGTCTTTGCCTAAATAGGGATGCTATGCTTAGGATGGCACTAAAACACGAAGTTTTCAGGCAGGAGTTTTTTTTTTTTTTAATTATTTTTCCAGTTGATTTCGAAGTAGTGTAGTAAATATCATTAAAAAAATGCGACTTGGCATTAATGGTCTAAGAAGCCCCGAATTCAACAATTAAAGTTTGGCCTTGTTCTCAGAGAAGATTGGCATTATTTTCCGATCTGGCAGCCCTGTCCCAGACGCGTTTCAGCCACCCTCGAGGTCTTTTCACCTTTCTGGTAAGTTAGGATCCCCGTGTGGGAGAGAGTGCGTGACATATGTTTGGTAAAGATCCGTCTCTAAAGGTCTGCCAAATTATTAACCTCTTTCCTTTCTAATGGGCAATTACGCGTAATTGAAACATCAAGGCGAGGCATGGAGGTTCGCAATTACCTGCGATGCGTCGCGGTTTAATTGCGAAAAAATGTTATTGCGCATCTTTTTCCATCCACTCCGGGTTGGAGCGTATCGGACGGGAGGTCAGTTTTTTAGGATTTTGGTCAACTCAAGGTTCACCGAAGGGAATTAGTTATGGAGACGGGGGAAGGGAAATTAAGATTCTATAATTTGGTTAAGAAAGAAGGGAAATTGTCTAAACCACCGTAGGTAAATAATTGGGGAAAATTATTAAGTGGGTGATGTTGTCAACGAAATTGTTTGTGTGGATGGTGGGTAATAAGTCTCGTTTTAATCCCAACTGCTAAAAAATTGATTTTTATCATCCGAGAACAAACAGATCGCCATCTGGTGGTATAAATGGGAATTCCATTACGAATTGCAAGCAGAGATTAGAAAAATAAATCATATTTTAGTCAGATTAAGATTATAACTTCTTTTGGTTTGAGTCAGCTTATTTTTAATTCTTCATATAGAAACATCATGCTTTAGTTTTTTTTAATTCATCAATCTCACATTTTTTTTAATTGCTATTTAGATGCAACGCTTGTGAATAGGTCCGAATACTTTTGTAAAGAAGCTAATTTCTATTGATATGCAATGCTATAACAGTATACGCTGGACCCACTAGCCTACGTCAACTTCCAAACTCTACCTATTAACCAATTTGGTACCAAATTTGATACTGATCTACAACTTTGGAGACAACGTACCGAATTTCATTTATTTATCTCTTCGCATTTCTGTGTTGTCGTGTTCACATACAATTGGATGGACAGTCAACCAAAATTGGATCCATGTCTACCTTTTTGATGTAAAAATCTTATACTAAAATCAACACATCTGACTTGTTGCTCTTTTGAGTCATCGCGTTCATGCACTCAAGAACGGACAGATTGGCAAACAATCAACCCCTTGATGGAAGACTGACGAAATTGGATACATGACTACAATTTTGCTGTAAAAATCATATACTAAAATCAAACCATCTGGCTTGTTGCTCTTTTGAGCCATTGCGTTCACGCACTTAAGAACGGGCAGGTTGGCAAACAGTCAACTCCTTGACGGTAGACCGACAAAATTGCATACATATCTACAATTTTGGTGTAAAAATCATATACTAAAATTAACCCATCTGGCTTGTTGCTCTTTTGAGTCATTGCGTTCACGCACTCAAGAACAGCAGATCGACAAACAGTCTACCAGTTGACGGTAGACCGACAAAATTGCATACATATCTACAATTTTTATGTAAAAATCATATACTAAAATCAACCCATTTGGCTTGTTGCTCTTTTGGTCATTGCGTTCACGCACTGAAGAACAGGCAGATCGACAACCAGACAATCCATTGACAGATTTAGTAGAAAATATAGTACAGATCCACAATTCAAGTAATAAAATCATTTGACTAGATTTCATCTATTTAGCTCTTTGCGTTTTCGAGTTTCCGCCTCTAGTGGGGTAAAACCGGGTGGTATGACTTTTTTTATAAATAATCATTGGTAAAAAAATTAGTAAGACCATGACTTTTCCTGAAAGATATATTGTACGCCGATAAACAATGAATATTTTAATAAAATTTTGCAAGCTCTTTGTCGAATAGTTTAGCTTCAACAGGCCTTCGAATCTGAGGTGCCCGGTTTTACCCCACTTTCCCTTATCTGAATACATGGTTCAAAAAGTATAAAATAAATAAAAATATTAATAAAGGGAATTATAAATGTGGAAGAGTAAAAAATAATAGCAGACAACGACAAGAAGTAGAATCTGGTGAATGACTTCATCAGAGGCTAGACATCCATGCAGATTCAAAAATGGAATAGGTTTTCTGTAGAGGAAAAAGACTTTAAGGTCTGATATTTAATATTCTCTTTTGGCCTGAATTTTTTACTCTTCCACATTTATAATTCCCGTTATTAATATTTTTATTTATTTTGGACCTTCAAGTCTTTTTCCTCTACAGAAAACCTATTCCATTTTTGAATCTGCATGGATGCCTGGCCTCTGATGAAGTCATTCACCAGATTCTTACTTCGTGCCGTTGTCTGCTATTATTTTTAACTCTTCTACATTTATAATTCCCGTTATTAATATTTTTATTTATTTTGGACCTTCAAGTCTTTTTCCTCTACAGAAAACCTATTCCATTTTTGAATCTGCATGGATGTCTGGCCTCTGATGAAGTCATTCACCCGATTCTTACTTCTTGTCGTTGTCTGCTATTATTTTTTACTCTTCCACATTTATAATTCCCTTTATTAATATTTTTATTTATTTTGTACTTCGCAATTTTTTCCTGGATGATGTTGCACTTGCGCACACTAATTAAATTGCTTCTATTAATTTTTGTCTTTTTAGATATTCATGCTTTTTTGTCTTTTTATATATTCAATAGTTCAAAAAGTACTATACTGAAATACTGCTAATGAATGAATATTACAAAAAAAAGTTAAATGAGATTCCTAGCTCTAGTCCGAAAAATCGTAGCACGATAATGTTTTAGTTTGACTCGTCTTTCTCTATAATATTTTTAAAAATTCACTCTTAATTATATGGCAACGATAACGTGCAGGCAAAAAATGTTTTTAATATTGTCGCAACGCTCGTATACATAAATGTATTTACTAAAACAATCAAAAGTATTGTTGTAAAATATACTTAAAAATATTTTTAAAAATTATTAAAATTAGCGGAAACATTGTACCGAAATAAAATTGGTATAACTGAGGAGCTAATTTTTTTGAAATTTAAAGTAATCTAAGAATAATTTATGTGAATCAACGAATTCCAAATTTGTCGAGGAAAAAAGTTAAAATATGGATTAATTTTTAATAAAAATGAGTTAAAATGTTGAAACCTTTCTTTGTGTGCACTAAATGCTCAAGAAATAACTATATGCCAAATTTGACAGCTCTAGCACCAAATATTTGTATCATGTATGTCGCAATTTACAAATACAGGGTGTTCATAAATTATTGAACCCATTTCAAAAATTAATTTAAAAAACTAATAATGTTACAAATGCGGGGTTTTTTTAAATGAGAGAGCAAATAATAAAGGTTTTTTTCAAATAGGTGGCGTACCATTACATAATAAATTTTCTACAGCGAAAGATTTCCATACGCAATGGCTACCGATCAGCAGAAACCAATGCGCGTTTTCTGATTTCTTTCTTTTTTCCTAAAGTTTTTCTTGGATATCTCGAAAACTATATAGTTTTCGGATTACAATTGATTTAACAAATTAAAGAGCGTAAAATTCCCTACAAATACAAGCTTTTATTTTTCTTTTAGCTTTAATAGTTTCGTAGATAGTGGCTCTCAAAAGTGGGAGGTGTCCAATAATTTAAGACCACCGTAACGGCGCGTTACCTATCAGAAAAAAAATTAATCCATTCTCATTTGAAAAAAAAAACCATAGTTGTAATATTTTTATATTTTTTATTAATTTTTTAAATGGGTCGAATTATTTATGACCACCATGTAGTATCAGGTCTATAAACATTATCCTATTAAAAGATCTAAAAACAATATCGTAAGAGTGTTTGAATGGACCTTATGCACCCTTTGGGTTCGAGGGTATAGAAAAACAGCTGTGGAGGAATAAACAAAACGATCGGCCTATAAGCGACTCAGAAATAAAAGCAGTTCTGAGTCAGCTGTTTAAGATTGACCAATGGCTGCCTCCGGCAGGTCACGTGTCGGAGGATGTGACGTCATATGCATAAGGTCCATTCATCCAGCATATCAGTTTTTCTGCACAGCACTCTGCTGACTGCTACGCCATCTTGCGTTCTATTGTGTACGACCTATCTGCACAATTACTACTTCTTATTCGGTAGGAGTTTGAACTGAATTGAAGTGAGAATCTGAAGAAACAGAAAAATTAACAAGAATGACTTTATTTTCATACACCTGCAAATTTTGAAAAAAGAATATGGAGGCCTTTCTAGGAGGGTGCCATTTTTTTTTTCTCTTGACCGAATTGGATCGGCAATTTTTCTAGTCCATCTTCTGATGGCAATTTTATTTTTTTTTAAGCAGCTTGAATCGTAGGCTGTTTGTTTTGTGATACTCTTGATCTATTGAGTTGAGTAATTTTTTTTAAAGGATCACTGGCAAAGCCCGTTCTTTCGTGTAGCATAAGCCAGTATAAACGCTCTTCAACTAACTAACTAACCTGCAAATTTTTCTGAACTTTATTTACAAACTTTTCTTTCATTTTTGCTGAAGAACAGTGTTGGGTAATTTAATGTAATGGTAACTGGTGATTTTGCATAAAATCGCTAGAAGATTTATCGAATCAAAAATTAGCAACTCGAAAATAAGTTAAAAAATTATAAAAATACATTTTATATTTAATTTGGTTTTCAGTGTATTCTATCAGAGAGCTGTTCATATGCGCCTTCTGTATAATACAAAGAATTTATTAATTTTTTCAAGTTCTATTAATATTTAATTAGTAATTTCGTTAATTTCTGATTGATAACTGCTTTATCGAATCAATATATAATACAATGAATTCTAATGTACCCTCGTGATTTCTTGGATTATTGAATGATGATAGGAAGGCCAGGTTGATCCACAATCGCTTAATCTTCTGTTTGATTATACTACATACGCAAGCCAGAATCTACATTTTAAAGATAAACTTGTCTGCTTTTCTTCTGAGATATAATGCCATTTATT
>BGPR01008191.1:5663-39012 GCA_013235015.1 Araneus ventricosus
CCCCTTAATTTAGTTATATTAACCTCTCGTTTTGAAGCAAAACGAGGACTATTTGGGAACGGACCTCATAATTTTAAACCATAGTCAGATGACGAGGATGACATCTGAACTGGCACCCCCTCTCCAAACTTCCGTCCACACCAGCAGGATGACGTTTGGGCCCCAAAGTAGGAATTAACGTGCAACAGGCTCTGACACACGGTTTGTCTTCAGTGGAATCGGGTTTCGAACCTGGTACCCCTCGGCCCAGTCACAGCATACCAACGGATTGACACCGACGATTGAAACTGACGGATTTACTGAGCAGTAGTCGGATCTTTGCTGAAATCAAGCCCTGAATCCGCGATTCAAATTCCGAAAGCCAAGACCACCAGGCCACCTTTAAGATATATAAAATTTATATCTTAACCGCTCAACCCTTTGGGGCACGAGAGATAAAAAGATGCACAATTATACAAGTGCGACTGTAAGGATTGATTTAGCGCTTTAAGAAGCTGGAAAATATTGTTATTGATTTGTTTCAATTCCTAAAAATTAATCTGTGTGTTTTTGCTATTATGCGGTTTTTATAACAAGTGCTATCCAACAAGAATGCTTAAAAGATGCATCATTCACAGTGGTTCAGGAAATAACCCACCATTCTTCAAAGAGCTAAGGACATAACACGAGTTAACTCGTTCTAAATACTGTAGGTTTCAAAATAATTCGGTCCTTAAGCGGTTGATGTGTGTTTTGGAGTAGATTTCCAATAGAATAACCGCTTTCAGTAGAATGTCTCGAACAAATGTCGACGGCGATTTGCTAGAATGTATTGTTTTATATATGTCGCAGGATAATTATCAAAAAACTATTTTACTTCTCCATGGCTTTTGATTCCGAATTAAAATAAATATACCTATAGGTTTATAGTTTAGAAAGTACATTTTTAGGAAGAATATAATGGGCACAAGGGTATCTTTTGTATATTTGGGATATATGTAAGATGACCAATTTCTAACCTCCAACAAAAGGAAGACGCAAATAAATTGAAGCTAAAAAATATCATAAATAAAATAAACTCGTAATTCATTGAAACAATAATACAGAATATGCTACAATATGATAAATTCATAATAAAAAGATTTGTAACATCAGTTATTGTGCACTTTTCGAGGAAGGACAGTACAAAAGGAAAACTGTCCTTCCTAAAGAAGGACGGTTGGTCACCTTAGTATATGGCTAATAATTTTTTTTAATAATAAAGCAGAATATAATAAGTTTAGACGTCAGTTTTTTCCACACTCAAATTGACAATTGCATGATATAACCCTATTTACTGGGTTTTCCGCACAAGTCAAAAATACTGTAGAACCCCAAGAATCGGAACTAATTGGAGCTTACCTTTGTTCGGATTCCCGGGGAATTCGGATTGTCCGGGAAATACGGTAAAATACTCTTGAAGTACCAAATGCAGTAGAGTATTGACTCTGAGTACTCTGTGAAGGCATACGGACAGAGCACGCGGCGATTCGCACGGTGCTGGGGCAAAGAAGTTGAGGGTAAAAAAAAGATATTAGTAGAAACGAAATGAGTTATCTTCATTCATTTTTAAAGACAAATTCAAATGCTTCTTTAAGAATAAACATTAGCTTTGTTTTTGATTCGTAATTGTTATTTTCCCTTCATCTTTCAGCAAAACTTTTTCAGAAAATTAAAAAAAGTTGTTCGGATTATCCGAAATTTCGAATTCCTAGGGTTCTACTATAAATGTTTTTCAAAAACAGTTCCTCTGTTTTCCTCGTAGTTTTAGCAACATACTTAGTAAAAGCTTATCTACAAAGTTCGTAAGCAAAAGTTTGTTTTCAGAATTCTTTTCGGTTTCCGAAAGTTCGCTTGCAAACCTTAAAGGTAGCATACCAGAAGCAAGTCGTTTTTGGCAAGAGGAACAAGGCGTTGGAAACTCAAAGGGCGGGGCGGTGCAGGGGTTTCTTTTTGTCAGGGAATTAAGTAAAGGAAAAGAATAAACTATACAGAATGTATAGTACAGATTTAATGGAACGCATATTTACAATAGCAAAACACAATTGCATATACAAGGTGTCCACACTTGTCGTGGTCCAATAGCTAATTTCTAAACCGTTAGAGATAGACATATAATTCCAATTCGAAAAATGCTTTAAATGAGGCGAAGAAATATATTTTATGAGTCCATAAATACATCTCTGAAAAAGTTACTAATTCTAATTTTTTATACGGTCCCCGGTCCTATCAGTCATATTTAGTAAAATATTTTTTACACACTAACATTTTAAACAAAAAAGTGCCACTCTTCTGCGATTAAAACTGGCCGAGTTATTGAGCTTTGAACATCGCTGACTTAGACCACTTTACACCATTTCAATAGCCGCCTCGAAGACAATCCACCAATCAGTGCATAACATTTACTCGTCGAGGCCGCTGATTGGTTTAAAATTATGAAATTCAAGTTGGTTGGTTTTAGTCGCAGAAAAGTGGAACTCTTCTGGTTTAAAATGTCAGTATGTGAAGAATATTTGAATAAGTAGGACTGATAGGCCCGGGGGACCGTATAAAAAATTTGAATTCGTAACATTTTCAGAAATATATTTAGCTACTCAGAAAACATGAAATGTAATTCTTCCATTCATTTAAAACATTTTTCCAATTGGAACTATACGTCTATCTCCAACTGTTTATAAATTACTTAGTAGACCACGATAAGTGTGGACACCCTGTATAATATTGTAAGTCGTATGCAGCATGACATACGATAATGACAAGTAGGGTATACGAGGGTTGGAAACTTAATACAGCCTACCATGTACGAGGGACGTTCCAAAAGTAAATTTCGTCATGCTTTTTCACAAGGAAGTTTTATTACAAACAGAAACATACAATGGCATAACAAAGTACAAACTTTTGGCTATTTCTCCACATATTCGCCATCGATACATTTGTCGAACCGTGAAATCAATATCAATAAACCATCGAAATCAGTCCCCAGCGATTGCATCATCGTCTAAGAACAAAACCCATCGACTCAAGAGGCCTGGTCTCTTGCGTCGAATGGAAGACATCAGTTTGGTGAGGGCGTCGCAATGGCATGCCGCATTAATGGTCCTTGAAGTGAAGAGATCAATCTAAATGGCATCCTTTGCGCCCCAGAACACTGTCAGCACAACCTTCCCTGCGGAGTGCGACACTGATTTTTTTTTAGTTACGGGTGAGCTGGTATGTTTCCACGTCATAGATGTGGACTTGGTATCTGAGGTAAAGTTGTGCACCTATGTCTCATCGCCTATGATGATCCTAAAAAGAAAGTGAGAGATGAAGAGGTGGGGCAGGCTGTGAAGAACTTCCTTCGCTCGCTGGGTACAGATTTTTCCCAGGATGGCTTCTTGAAATTGATTTCACGGTACGACAAATGCATCAATGTCGGTGGCGAATATGTGGAGAAATAGCCAAAAGTTTACACTTTATGTCATCGTGTTTCTGTTTGTAATAAAGCTTCCTTGTGAAAAGCATTACGAAACTTACTTTCCGAACGTCCCCTCGCAATTACAGTTGATACAACTCTGGTATTGGATTAAAACGTTAATTCCACTTCCATATTTTCACCAGTTTTGTATACAACTTGTTTCCAGAGATGTGTGAAGTCGTAGAATACCTGAAGCAGTACAAGTTGTGTCGATGCTTCGGATGGAGCTGTCCGATGCTTTAAGAATATCTAGAACAGTTCAGTAACGAATACCCTGAAGTTGTTCCTTTCGGGAATCAAATCATAATGAATAGGAGCTTAAATTCGGGTAGAGCACCTCCCAGGCCTGGCGATCAAAAAATAGCAAAGGGTCGCTACTAAACAGTTCCAGAGATACTTAAAGCCATAGACCGCATCAACAGAACTGGTGCTGGTTCAAGTATTCTACGACTTCCAGATTGCTGGGAACAAGTTGGACACAACGCTGGTGGCTACATCGAAGGACTTCAAGCTAGTGCTAATGTTGCATCAGCTATAATGATTATATGGTTGCCACCATTAAAATTCCAACCCTCGTAGTATCTACAACAAACCTTCAGAGTACTACTACTACGCCACATCACCTCCCCGTTCCTGGAGCGTAGATCGCTCCTGGTCAGTTTCGGACGGATGCAGGTGGTAATGAGGAAGCATGGAGTGGATCTCATTTTTAATATCTACGAGTTAAAAATTATTTCAAATAAAATTTAAATGGGTGGGATTGTTTTTAAAGCATTCGAAATCTGGAAACAACAACAACAACAAAATTGTTGCTGAAATAGCACTGCACAGCACATTTTCTTTTCCTTCCGATAAATTGCACCATTCATGGAGGGGAATGGAAAAACTTAAAGATATCGGTTTAAATCTTGCATATGAAGTGTTAACTAGCAAAGGGGCCAAAAGAGAGTAAGTGTCCAAAGGACTTTCTGTCAGAAGTTACATACTGTCTGTGTTGTGCCATCGTAATTTTATATTCTATTAAACCAGTGTTGTACATTTTATATGGTGCATAATTTTCTTTTATATAATTCGCTGACAAAGTGATCTTTGTAAAGGCCCAGCTTTCATTTTCAGACATCATGTTTTCTTGCAAAAATGATTTGCTTCTGTATGCCTCACCTACCCTTAAATTTTGTAAACGAACTTAATCCTCGCTTTCAAAGTATATCAATGTTGAAAACAATGACATGTTGCATCTGAAATATTTGAATATTCCTCTTTTATAATTTGGAGAAATTTAAAGATAACCGAATACTTTTAAGACTAATGTTTTGATGAGTTATACTTAAAGCAAATTTTTTCCTCTAAAAATAGTTTAATGGTGAAATATAACTTCAGTAAAATAGCTGTTGGTCTCGTGAGAGTTTCGCTGGAATATTCCTACAGAAAACACTACAGAAAATCGAAAATAAATATTTTATTAGAAAAACGCAAGACATTACGTTAGAAGAATAGAACATGGCATAGCTTAACATACATAGTAGTACATAAAAATACAATTAATACATAGTAGTTTATAAAATGGGAACAAAGACAAACAATTTGAAATCACGCATATGAATATTTACAACTCATTTAATTGGAAAATATTTTATTGTAAATTCTGTAAAAGTGATAAATTACCATTACATTTATTAAAATAGAATTGATAATTCAGCTTATCAACTCCTCACATCTATTTTTAAATGCTGATACTATACAAGCCTTATTCATTATATGTATTGAACTTTAAAATTTAATTCTTATTTGGAATTCTATAAAATAGATGTAAAACTAGCTGGTGTAAGGACGGACGATAATGTCGTGGACTTCAACGTGTTGCGGTGTAGACAGGATATGCAGGACACTGTCCGCAATATCCTTCGGCTGAAGAGGATGAAAGTGGAAAAGGTCAGATGGCTTGATACTGGAATTGTCCTTGAGATAGTTGTCGAAGAACCCCGTTTGTACCAATCCAGGACTTATGCTCTGCAAGAAAAACTGTCGGTTAAAAAAGGAAATTCACGACTTCACATTATAACAAACTAAGGTTTACCGATTGCTTCGAAATATTTATGAAATAGAGGCTCGTTTTAGAAATAACCAAAATAAAATTAACACGTTCACCGCCACGATGGATGCTTGAGATTTGAATCATCGGTCTACTTAGATGACCCCCTACTCTGCCATCTTTTAACTATCGAAGAGGAGGGGTCATCTAATTAGACTTCAGGTATGAATCGTATTTGATTTATACGGAGATCAACGTGTTAAGAATAAATACAAAGAATCATTCTATCTAAAACTAGAGAAAACAGTTTTTTATCCCTTTTCCAAACACACAATCCATTTATTTCCTTCTCATGAAAATTCATTTCTATAAAAATATTTGTTTCAGTGATAATTTCATTTAATGCCACTTTCTTCTCCGATTAACATTTTTAATAACAGTTACTTTTTTAAACGCTTTTACCATGTTCGAAATGTTTCGTGTTTGCATGTAAGGTTGGAATTTTGTGATCGATTTTTCACTCGCTTCTTAATGCACTAAAGTTCTAAATTTTGCATAAACTCAGCCTACAGGACACCACATTTTATGAAAATGGCATCGACAAGCAATTCTCACTATTAGACAAATGTCTTAACCCTTAAAAGCCGGATTTTTTTTAAAGTTGATTTTATAATTTTTCTTTTGACATACATTTCTTGAGTAAAGCATAAAAAAAATACTTTAAAAATTCTATTTTGTTTTAAGTATGGTTTTATGGCTAAAAAATAGTTTGTTGCCAACTCGCAACACTGGGCTTTATATTCAGAAAAAAATTTCCTTGATAAAATTCTATAATGTCAAAACACAGATGAATTTTAATAACTAATAATACGGATAAGGAATTTACTTCAACACTGTAGACTAAAATGTGGTATTCGCAAGAGTACAAACAAAGCAAAAAAGATGCAGCCTCAAGTGAAAAACATCAATTTATTGATTTTTTTTCAGCACTCAGGCTGCCATCTATAAGTTGTAAATTGATTTAATAAAAATTTCAGAATGTATTATTCTGTTGGCAACAGCAAGCACTACAAGTTCAGTCTTATTCTAAGATTTTAGAAGACAAAATTGGGCATGTTGCTTAAAGGCATCACTTGGACTTTAAGGGTTAATTATTTTATTATGTTGAAAAATAAGTGTTGACTTTAGCACACTATGTGCATCGGTTTTGTGTACCAAACAAACTTTAATTTTGGGCAAAGATATCTTACTTTAAAAAAATTACTTTTGGGACTCCCCTCATGTAAACAGAGTAAAGACATTCTTACCGCTACTTTAATGTTGCTTTTGAGTTCCTTTAATTCTCTTCTCAAGCCTTCCGTGAGGGCGCGAACCATGAACTTCGTTCCACAATAAAAGGTAGCTCCGACCCAGCCTTCAGTCGGAAGGAAATGCCCTCCGATGCTAAATTTTTAAAAAAATTAAGAATGAGCGAGAATAATAGATAAGCATAAAATCTAAAAAAATCTTGTTTAACAAGCAATATCGTCTATCTCGGTATTTTGAAATTTCGAACAGGAAGAAGATATTGAATTTTTCGCAACTAATAACGAATATTTGATTTTTTTTTATCTGATATAAACACGATACCGTACGTTCTTACCAGATCTGAAAAAATCCATAAACATTCGTTATTGGTTGCGAAAAATTAAGTTTTTAAACGCTTTTACCAAGTTCGAAATGTTTCGTGTTTGTATGCAATGTTGGAATTTTGTGATCGATCTTTCACTAGCTTCTTAATGCACTAGAGTTCTGAAATTTTGTACATTTATTGGGTCTTGATGACATTGCAATATTGCAATGATTTTAAAGTTCTCAATTATCAACTTTTTAAAAAAAATTCGCAAAATTACGTTTGCACTCTGTAGGTTTCAGTGGCGCCATCTATAATATTTTTGTGAACTAAAATATTTTTCTTTAATACATTGGTAAAAGCGTTTCTTAAAGTGTTTTTTTTATTTATTTCCTTCTGAAATTTCAAAAAATTATAGGGGGTGTTGTTTGTTAAGATACGAAATATTAAATCAATTTGATATACATGTACTTTATATATACCACAAATAAATTTAATAAAAACATTTTTTAGGAACACACACATTCATTAACGTTTTAAAAAATAGTTACTTTTGTGTAGTAGAATTTTATATTTTAATTGTTTTCTATACTTTTAAGTATTCAGTTTATAAATCCTCGTTTTAAATATTATGGCATCTTCAAATCATTGTTTTCAAAAATTCACAAGGTGACGCCACTCGTATGGAATCGAAATTAATCGATTAACTAATAATTCAGTTATGAAACTATTTAGTGTATTGTCATCGAGAATACACAATTGTACAGAGTTTTAGAAAGCTAGAACATCAGGAAACGATTGAAAAACGATTCCATATATATCCATATAAAAAACAAGTTCAATAAAAGTGTACGAAGGATTCTCTGAATTGGTAAGACCGCTTTACGACTGAATATGAAGTAATCGAGTAATTCTTTTAACCTATGGGCGCGTGTATGCAAGAAATACTTATAAATATGTAATACGATGCATTATATATCGTTTTACAAAAATCAATGCAACTTTTATTTATGTCTTCTGTATTTATTAGCTTTATAGGAGAGAAACCGGGTACCCTCGATTCTGACGCTTTTATTTTTCCTATCTAGCAGACAGATACCGAATCACTATTCCTCAAGAAAAAGGAACTGTCACACTGGCGGTGTTGTAACTGTTGAATTCACCGATTCTGTGAAGGTTTATTTGTTTTAAGATGTCAGCTTTCTAATGTTAGTTTGATTTTAAACTATCCTTACTTAAAAATCATTAGTTATAAAAACTATATTTAATCCAGCTTATTATACGTTTAACTAAGTATATATACCCCATCAAACAATAAGGATTTACTTCAATAATTGCGTGGATGTATTTAGTTTATAGCCTCTGTACTCGGGGTAAAACCGGGTGCTCCAAGTGCGTAAGGTAAAGATAGTCAGTATTCGACGATTCCTCCAATTAAGACGATTAAAGCACACGAGAGACGTTGATTGTTTATATTTTAATGATGCATTTTCTTATTTAAATAAAGAAGAGTTAATCCAATGTAAAAACTGTCTTAGCTGTGGCCACGAAAGCTGCAGTGGCATTGAAAAAGACAACTAACTGCTTTACATGTGAATTTTGTAACTAATATTCTTACATTGTCATAAAATAAAAATGATTGCAACTTTTCCACTGAAAATTCGAGTTTCCCCATAAAGTTAACATGTGTATCCGGTTTTATCCCTCCGAGTTATAAAAAATCATTGATAAAATATGTAATGAAACCGACTTTTCCTGAAAGACATATTGTACTCAGATAAACAATGAATATTTTAATAAAATTTGACAAGCTCCATGTCGAATAGTTTAGCTCCAACATGCCTTCGAACCTTAGATACCCGGTTTTACCCCACTTTCCCTAATAAACAAAGATTACACAAATAAAAATTGCGCTTAAATTTATAAAATAAGGTAAGTATTTAATACGATGCCGGATACAAGCATCTTCTGCATACGCATCCACTGGAGCGTTGAAATAAATCGTGTTCAAAACACCAAGTTTTATTACCACTATTGCAAACAAGGTTCTCTTGCACAGAATAAAAGTATCCGATTTACTCATTTGGTTATAACATCTGAACAACATGGCCATAAGCACAAAATTAAAACAATGACTTAAATGAATTGGAGAAGACGAGCTGCAACTTTCGACAATTTTTTCAACCAGATAACTACCCATAAAATATTGGTTAATATACTCAATAGGATTTTCCCATTTCATCTGTATTACTATAATAACATGCAAGTGAAACGTAAGATAATGTCGATAGCTGAATTATGATTTCTCCTCCCCATTTTTCTCGTAATCCATCTGCAAATATTTAATGTCCGATAAAAAAAATAGATGCCTCGGTGTCCTTTTAATCACCATGATTACGTCTGCAAATTGACACATTTAATCCTGTTTAAATTTCGCAATATTGTGAAATTTAAGGATTTCAGAACTAAATTGCTACATATGCTGAACTTTCTTCGAGATCTTATAAAATCAAGTTAGAAAGGTTTTTGCACTCTGATGTCGAGTCAGATTCGACATTCTGAAGGATGCATCTTTTAAACCAGCCATTCAGTTCACAGACAAACTGTATATTTTGGAAAGCGAGAAGGAAAAAGCGATACAAATCTATAGAAATGAACTAAACGGCTTGCCATGGTTGGAATTCCGTCTGGACTGAAATCGGAACGAAAAATCAGAGGGACACTGAAAGACTAACGAAAAGAATGTCTTGCGTAGATTGAAGCCTCGCTTCGAGGGTAGCATAAATTAAAATCTGCTGACTGGGGAAAATCTAAGAGCTATTAACAAGCAGCTGTAGAGAGGGAAAGATGATCGCTCCCCCCTACCTTCGTTCAGAGCTAGCGTCCTTTTAAATATCAAGTGAATGGTGTGCGTGTATTTTTCAATTAACATGGGTGGGGAAAAAACAGGGCTTAGGACAAATGACATGGCTATACTTCAAGTGAATGGTCGGCTTTACACATTCTTGTTGGATAGCGCTTATTATATAAAACCATACAATAACAAAAAAAAAAACAGATTAATTTTTAGGACTTGAAACATTAACACGTTGGCTGCCGCTGACGCCGTTTGACTCGCGTCTGTGATTCACACCTACTATCTAATGAGATTACTTTCTCTATTATAATTAATAGTACAGGAGGAATCGTCTAATTAGAAAGAAAGTCCGAATCAATCACGCTGGCGTGGATATGGTAGCGAACGTGTTAATAACAATAGTTTTCAGCTTCCTAAGCGCTAAATCAATCCTTACACTCATACGTGTATAATTATGCATCTTATCTTTCGGAATGCAAAGGTTTGGTGTCCAAGATCACAAATATAATGTCTTATCTTTTGAGAGTATTGTTATCATAACGTCATTTACATTATGTACTATCGTAATATGTAAATGACAATTAGAACATAACACAAAAATCAACTTTTATTTTAACGGCCTTGCATTATGATGTGCAACTTTATGATGAAACTATTTCCCAACAATTGACAAAAAAATTGGCACTAAAAGTCAAAAATTTTCAAAATACAATACAATAAAGCAGCGATTCTCAACCTTTTAGTAGGAGAATTTTCCGTATCTGTTTTAATCTCGAAACTTTCTATGATTTTTTCCACCTAAAATTGAAGGAAACGTTTTTAAAGCAGATGAAAACTTAACAGTAAAGTCGAGAAACTCGTAGGTCCATTTCAAGAAAATACTCCTGAACAAACTTCCAAAATAATTACTCGTGTACTGCACGACATGTAAAGAAATTCCTCATAGTGACGGTTAGGGCGCTTTCAGGCGATCGGATGCTTATTATTTAGCCTTCCAGCGGGCGCGCATTTTCAAAAGGTGCTTGCATTCTGCATCGCATTACATATTTATATCGTTCCTTTATAAATTTAAGTGCAATTTTTATTTATAAAATCTTTGTTTACTATTAGGCTAATAAATACAGATAACAAATAAAAGCTGCATTCATTTTTGTGAAACAGCACAATATATTTATGTAATACGATGCACGATATGTCGTAAAATTTGTGCAGGCGCGCCCGCTGGAAAGTAAAGGGTGAAGAAAGCCGTTTCGTTGTTGAAAGGTTAATAGAAAATATATTGAATCCATGTCCAGCACATAAACGTAAGTGCATATGTTATTTATCATCAATTCGATGGCGTATTGCAATTTTCCTCCAGCATGATACACAGTGAATACCAGACTTAAATGGGCATACCACATTTGATGCAATAGCATAATTAGAATCTTGATGCTTAAATTATTTTGATAGTGGGCAATTGTTTTCCGCTGCTATGAGGAATCAATTTTGTGCACGAACAGAAAGAACGCATGGGAATATTTTACATTTCTTTTTGCAACAGACGATCTAACTGCATTTAATATAACAATTCTTTCAAAATGCAATTTTAAAAAATGAGCAAAAAAGTTGAAATATTTGTTTTAGTTTTCACTTACTCTCCCCTCCATTACACTTTTCAGGGAAAGTCGCCGCGAGTTTGGGGATGAGAAGTTACCGGCTAATTAAGCGGGTTCTTGCTTCTCATGGGTATAGAGTAATGGACGAGTGGTTGCATTAGCCACATTTTCGATGACGGGGCGTACTTTCTATAGGAGGTGGGGTCTGTGCAGAGGCCGTTAATGGCCATTACGTGACAGGCAACAGTTCTAGTATCGCTGTCACGGCGGCTTTGTCATTCACACGGATGCGTAGGTAGGGCGTTGTTAGGGCCGGATTAAACCCTCTAGGGGCCCTTAAGGAATGAAAGTCTCGGGCCCCCTTTTTCCCTTCCAAAAACATATTTTAGTACTGTAATTTAATCTGTAGAAGCAGTTTTAAGTAACAAAATTTTACGAGCTGAAATAGTAAATCGTTCAATTTCGGTCGCTTTCAAGATTTAAATATATCACTTTAAAAAATGCAAAATTAAAATTTAAAAGTAATTTCATGCAAAATGGTAAAAAAATGACAAAACATTATTTAACACAATCTAAATACTTTTTAATTATAGGGTCGGACATTTTTCAAATTAGAAAGCAACATTTTTTTTTATTTATAAAACAGTATAGTATAAAACTTGCAAGAGACTATTCCAACAACATTCCTAATTCACCTTCCAGAGGGCGCACTTACGCAAATTTTACGACATATCGTTCATCGTATTACATATATATCAAGTTATTTTACAAAAATAATTGCAACTTTTATTTATGTTATCTGTATTTATTAGCCTAATAGTAAACAAAGATTTTATAACCTTCCAGCGGGGGCGCGTTTGCAAGAGCTACTTGAATTGTGCATCATATTACATATTTATATTGTTCTTTTACAAATTTAAGTGCAATTTTGTTTATAAAATCTTTGTTTACTATTAGGCTAATAATTACAGATAACAAAAGTTGCATTTATTTTTGTAAAATAACAAATCAATACTAAAATCTGTTTTTGGAAGTTCGGAAGGGAAAAAGGGGACCCGAGATTTCCATTCCCTAAGGGCCCCACTAGAGGGCTTAATCCGGCCCTAAGTACGCCCTACCTAGGCTTCCGTGTAACACTGAATGACAAAGCCGCCGCGATAGTGACACTGGAACTCTGACCTGTCGCGCAATGGTCATCAACGGCCTCTGCACAAACGCCTCCTCCTGTAGGAAGTACGCCCCGTCATAGAAAATGTGGCTAATGCAACCACTCGTCCATTACTGCACACCCATGAGAAGCAAGAACCCGCTTAATTAACTGGTGATTTCTCATCCACGTACTCGTGGCGACCTTCCCTGAAGAGTGTGAGGGAGGGAGAGTAGGTGAAAACTAAAACAAATATTTCAACTTTTTTGCTCATTTTTTTAAAATTACATTTTGAAAGAATTGTCATATTAAATGCAGTTAGATCGTCTGTTGCAAAAAGAAATGTAAAATATTCCCATGCGTTCTTTCTGTTCGTGCACAAAATTGATTCCTCATAGCAGCGGAAAACAATTGACCATTATCATGATGATAATCAGAATCTTGATGCTTATAAATTATGCTATTGCATCAAATGTCGTATGCCCATTCAAGTCTGGTATTCACTGTGTATCATGCTGGAGGAAAAATGCGATACGCCGTCGAAATGATGTTAAATAACATACGCAGTTACGTTTGTTATGTGCTGGACGCGGATTCAATCTATTTTCTATTAACATTTTAACAACGAAACGGCTTTCTTCACCATTAAATAATAAGCATCCGATCGCCTGAAACCGCCCTAACCGTCACTATGAGGTATTTCTTTGCATGCCATGAAGTACACGAGTAATTATTTTGGAAGTTTGTTCAGGAGTGTTTTTTTTTAAATGGACGTACGAGTTTCTCGACTTTACTGTTAAGCTTTAATCTGCTTTAGAAACGTTTCCTTCAATTTTAGGTGAAAAAGTCATAGAAAGTTTCGCGAGATTAAAACAGATACGGAAAATTAAGTCTCCTACTAAAAGGTTGAGAATGGTTGTAATAGAACTTTATTGCATTATACTTTGAAAATCGGTCTTTTCATGCCAATTTTTTGTCAATTATTGAGAAATAGTTTCATCGTAAAGTTGCACATCATAATGCAATACTTAAAAGTTGACTTTTGTATTATGTTCCAGTTGTCATTTACATATTACGATAATATATAATGTAAATGATGTTATTATAACAATACACTTAAAAGATAAGACATTATATTTGTGATCTTGGACATCAACCCTTTGCACTCCGAAAGATAATAAGATACATAATTATACACGAATGAGCGTAAGGATCGATTTAGCGCTTTAGGAAGCTGAAAAATATTGTTATTAACACGTTCGCTCCCATATCCACGCCAGCGCGTGATAGATGCGGGCTTTCTTTCTAATTGGATTATTCCTCCTGTACCATCTGTTAATTATAATAGAGAAAGTAATCTAATTAGATAAGTAGGTGTGAATCACATAAGCGAGTCAAACGGCGTCAGCGGCAGCAACGTGTTAATGTTTGAAGTCCTAAAAGTTAATCAGCGTTTTTTGATATTGTATGGTTTTTATTTAATAAGCGCTATCCAGCAAGAATGTGTAAAAGATGCTTGATACAGAATGTCGAATCCGACTCGACAGAGTGCAAGGGATTAACCTTCCAGCGGGCGCGCCTGCACAAATTTTACGACATATCGTGCATCGTATTGCATAAATATATCGTGCTGTTTCACAAAAATAAATACAGCTTTTATTTATGTTATCTGTATTTATTGGTCTAATAGTAAACAAAGATTTTATAAATAAAAGTTGCGCTTAAGTTTATAAAAGAACGATATAAATGTAATACGATGCACAATTCAAGTAGCACTTGCAAACGCGATCCCGCTGGAAGGTTAATACGTTCCAAAATTTAAGCAATACTCGATTTTAATTTGAATAAGTTAGAATGCACCGCCTTTGGAGATTTAATGAAAACACAAAATTAAATTATTCTGAAAGTATACCGCAAATTTTTTTTAAAAAATGTCGAAGCCCTCTAAAGTTGCGGGGCCCATAGGCAGTTGCCTACTTTTCCTATTTAATAATCCGGTACTGGGCGTGCTTGATCATTTATGGTTACTTGTTACTTAAAAATTTAAAATTTCGAAAAACTGGTCCTTAAATATGCATCTTCAAAACACAAAGTATATTGGTGCCAGATTTGGTATTTCTTAATATACTCTGTCTCTCAAATTGTCTCTTGAAGAGAACCAACAGTTTTCAAATTAAATAGGTGAACACGCATTATGAGATAGAAATTTACCTGCTGATTTGGATGATTTGTCCATCATTCACCGCTTTTTCCTTCATCAGTTTGACCGCTTCTCTCGTGCATATAGTAAGCCCCAGAACGTTTACCTGAAAAGAAACTTAGTTTAAAATTCCAAAGCTTAATCAGTTGGCGTTATCCATTTTCTGTGTCTGTACCCGACAACAATAAAGAGTCTGAATTTCTACATTTGTTGGTTTTCCATAAAACAATTTTGGAGAACTAGACATTTATAACAGTGAAATATTCCGAATTATATCTCCCCAAAGTAATTTTTTCATTCATTTGTACTATTTTTAAATGCCCCGTGTTGCATTTTTATAGTGCATACTTTAATATGCAATTAAATTCAGTGAAACGTGGCTTCAGTTTTTAGGAAACAGGAATATTTACCCATTCTTTTAATTTTGAAAAAATAAAGATTTGTTTCTTAAATGTTTTTCCGATCACGGTCACTTTCTAACTGAAAAATGATTCGAGAATGAGATCACATTTTTATTCGGTTTCATAATAGAGTAAACAAAAAAATATCGGAAAGAGCTATTAACGACGGACGAATTAATTTAATTTGATTCTTCTTATTGAAATTTGTACCGAAATGGTTTTCTCGATTATTCTTGCATACCGATATTGAAAGTTTGTTTTGTTTCTTTATTGTGGTTTTCGTGAAACAACAGATTAGACTAAACCAATATTGAACGATCCAATTAATTTCTGGCTCCAAAGTTTTAGAAACCAAAATTTGATTTGCTATTAAGTGTAAGATGGTACAAGTCTCTGCTTCAGGACCAGATTATCGTGGGTTCGAGATCCGATTCAGCCAAAGATCCGCCGAGTAAGCTGGCTTGGTCAACCATCTCCCCTAGTATGGCTTGGAACAGGAGCGGCCGAGGCAATTTTACCAACAAAGCAATGGAAGCAATATGGTGCTCTCCTCCCACAACTAACGTATCTAGAACTTCTAACAGATCCGCGAACCAGATTATCGCGGGTTCGAGATCCGATTTTGTCAAAGATTCACCGAGTAAGTTGGCTCTGTCAAGCTTCTCCCTAGTGCGACTTTGAACAGGAGCGGCCAGAAGCAATTTTAACCAACAAGGCAATGGAAACAATATGGTGCTCTCCTCCCACAACTAACGTATCTATAACTTCTATAAATTAATAATATGAAGGTGAGAATTAAAATTCAGATGCATTTAAGATTATATAGTGGCGTTATCGAAACTAAAATAATTTATTCAGCAAGTTTGTGTCAAAATAAAGTCGTATATATTTGAAATAGTCTCCTTTTTGCTTTTTTTCTGGAAAATCGTTCATCAACTCCTCAATTTCAATGTTCTGCAAAAAGTCCCTTTCATTTCTCACGGTTGTTAGCCAACTGGTCGCTCTTATGACATGGTGGACCGCAGGTGGAATTTGATAAGTTTCAGTTTAGAAAACCTTCTCACCAGTGGCGTAGAGACCAGGGGGGAAGAGGAGTATTGATGCCCCGGGCGCCATTTTAGGGGGCTCCATGGAGTCAAAACATTACCGAGTTTATATTATTTTTAAAGCAAAATATGATGCGAAGGCTTGAAAATAAACCATTCCCCGAGCATCATTTACGATTGTTAGGCCACTGATGACACCTAGGGCAAATAAATCCTAGCGCCACTTACCCTGGCTATGTCACTGATCATATGCGCAAAAGTTTAAAGCGTTTATGTCACTTTTTAAAGTCAAATACGTTGAAGGAGCGAAAAAATACTATGCCCCGAGTGCAGTTTAAACATGATAAGCCGCTCATATTGAAGGACGGGGGCGAAAAAATCATTACGACCCGAGCGCCACTTACCCTCGCTACGCCACTGCTTCTCATCAGCAGTTACTGTCGAAGTCTGAAATATCCTCAGAGAAACTGGTCTTAATTGTATCATTCAGGATAAGGGGAAAAGGCACCAATACGAAAGGGAAATTATTTGCAGTTTTTCCGGAACAAATCATGTCTATATAAAAACCCTTTGTTTTTTTCTTCATTCTGCTGCTTTGGCGCAACCCCGGACTTCGGCACCAAGGGCAGTTAGTCTCTCGGTCCGCCCCTGAATTGGAAGCTTAGAAAAGAGGTTGGATTTGGTAACGACGACTTAGTTTAAATGAGAAAGAAGTTGGAAGTTGATTTGACTTTCCCTGGCACAAGATCCTCGAATGGGATAAGCTGCGCCGAAAACCAAGAATCTGTACAGAAAATGAGCGCTTAAAAGAATCGCTAGTTAAAATCCAAGTAAAAATGGCAAGATGAATGAACCGGCAATTCAAAGATACTAAAACAAGAGATTTAAAAAATACCAGATCGAAGACAAGAAAACTAAATATCATGGAAGACACCAATGTCCTTCAAGTACATGAAGAGGTTAAAATGTGGAATTTCTCCCAATAAAAATGACAAGCTAAAACTTCTTGAGCGACAGTACCTCAACCGATGTCTCTTCAAAGCCACACAGTCTGTCAAAATGTGTTTGACAGTCAGTATGTCACCACAAATGGCTACATGTTGGAGAAGACTCCTCAAAGAGCAAATATTTGTGTCAAGCGTGTATTCCCAAGACGAAGTCTAGTTAACATGACGTCACAGCGTCTGTTAAGTTTCGTAACCCATTGCGAGATAATCGGTTTAATGACATTGAGATTGTTCCTGCCACTGATAATAGCACCACTGATTAACGGCAGATCGTACATCAGCATAAACAATTGGTCGTGTCAAGAATTCTGTAGCCGATTTTGCAGATTTGTCTGCCAATTCATTTCCGGTAATGCCAACTTGAGAGGGAACCCATGAGAATAGAATTAGAGTCCCTTTTCAAAGTAAGGCTTTTTTTTTTTTTTATGGATTAAGAATGGGAGACACCAATGTCCTTCAAGTACATGAAGAGGTTAAAATGTGAAATTTCTCCCAATAAAAATGACAAGTTAAAACTGCTTGAGCAAAAGTACCTCAACCGATGTCTATTCAAAGCCACACAAGTCTGTCAAAATGTGTTAGTCAGTATGTCACCACAATGGATGCATGTTGGAGCAGACTCCGCAAAGAGCAAATATCTATGTGTCAGACGTGTATGCCCAATACGAAGTCTAGTTAACATGATTAAATAAGAATTCAAGGAATAAAATTCATATAACCTCGTGTCGATGTCTCACTACAATCCAAAGAAAAAAGTGTCAAGAATTTCCGCATAGTTTCAAAAAAGTTCCACATTTTGCGATTTCTCATGCGAACAAATAATTGTTTTATTTAATAATATAACGAAACAATATTCCGCTTTCTTTTTTCAGTTTGAGTTTTTGCAGTAATCAACTATACAAAAATTATAATATTTTTTCCAATAGTTTATGGCGGATGAATACTCACATCGAGCATATCTTTAAAATCCGACGTTTTGCCAGACAGGAGAGGAGCATCATGGCCTAATCCGGCGTTGTTGATGCAGATGTCCAGGCGGCCGAATGTCCGGCGGATCTCATCGAATGTTGACAGGATGTCGGATTCCTTTCTTAAGTCGCACCTGGAAAAATTTTTCAAAAAATTAATTCTTTTCACTGCGTTTTTCATTTAAAATAGCTCTTAAATGACAAGCTTCCCGACAAAGAGATTATTAAATAGCGAAGGTTCTTTTTTTTGGGGGGGGGCATCATATCATAGTATTTGTTAAATTTTATTCAACTAAAATCTTGCGAATCCTATGTTTGGAGCTTTTTGGCTAAATATAACAAAACAGGATGATGTTCAGGTGTGCCATACAATAGTATTAGATTTAAAAAATCTTTATACAAAAATGAAATTTATATAGTCTAATAAAATAAATAATAGAAATATAAATTAAAATGTAAAAATTATAAGACAGTTTTTAATTAAGTTTTAATTAATTTTTACTTATTAATTTATAGTTAATATCTTTGGTAAATTTTGATAATTATAACTGCTAATAAAATTAATTTTTAGAAGATTTTTTTCTAAGATTTGAAAGTTTTTACAGCTTTTCAGAATAACCAGGTCAATCGAACTTGTACAAAACGCGAATAGTAAAGAAAAAAAATGAAATTGAAACCTAGTATTTTTCGCCAAACGGTATTTTCAAAGATGGGTAGAAAGAGTGTTATTTCGAAAACATCGCGGTAACGTTGATGGCAATAGTTATTAAGTTTTTAATTAAGTAAACTAACAATTAGGTAGAAAAGAACTAATGAAACAAAAAGAGTTCAAACCGCTTTAGCATTACAATTTAAGTAGTTAAATCTTCGATATTTAATTAATATAATTATACCATCGAAAGTCACTTAAATCAAACAGTATAAGAAAATTGCAGATTCCTTTTTTATTATAAAGAATCGATTCGTGAATCATTCGTAATTTCTTTTAAAATCAAAATTTGTGTGAACTAATACTATAAGTACAGACCAAGTTTATGATAAATGAATAGATTTTCATTTGAGCATACATTTAAAAAAAACTTTCAAAATATCTTTTCTGAAGTCGATTTTCTTCCAGACTTTTGTGAATCTGAGCAATTCGTCATGCAAGCATTGGTTTTTAATTTGTATGCATCAAAAATAATGCGCAGCAAATAATGCATTTCATATAACATCCAGTGTATTTTTTTTTTTTTTGCTATGTAGATAGTTATTAGAAATAATTATTTTCTTAAGTTTCAAATGCTAGTTGTTTTTCTACAAATTATCTTATGTACAACTTACCTGACAGCCATCAACTCTCCAGAGGCCTTTTTAACAGCGTCGTCTTCAGCAAGGGCCTTAATCCTATCCACATTTCTTGAGCAACCCACCACCTTCAGGCCATGCTGTACCAGAGTCTGGCACAGGGCTGCACCGATGCCAGAAGATGCTCCCGTCACCAGAGCCACTCGGCCGTTCCAGCGGTCCATTTTTCCAGACTCCCTTCGACCAGTTACGGCAGCAAATGCCGAAAAACGCAAGAATCCAGTAGTCTTGATAATCTACCGAAAGATAACAGGGTAAAGGTCAAGTTCGGGGAAGAATGATCGAGCTATGAAGACAGATTCACAAGAGGGTCTGAATGTGACCTTTCAGTGCTGATAACCACTTGGGAAATACAACAAATACGAAGAATCGGATGTGAAGTGACTGGATACCTTGAATTAATATCAAATGGAACCGAGTTTCGGATCCTGGACTAATTATGAAGGACGAGTCTAAAACTCGCAAGGAATGTGTTATTGCAAGATTTTTATCTTTCACGAATTTGACTATACTGTAGATCCTGGATTATCAGAGATTATTGGGATTCACAATCATTTCGGATAATCAAAGAATCGTACAATAGAGACTAAATTTTAAATCGTGTCTTTTCTTTTGACAAGGTTTCCCAAAATACTTTATTCAAAATTATAAAAATAAGTTCGGAAGTTCTAACAGAGTTCAACAAACTCTTATTAGCTATCAAACTTCTTGCATGCATTTTTACTTTCTCGTATACGAAGTAGACAAAGAAAAAGTATTGTAATCGTCAAAAGAATTCGAACTCGAGATTTTGACGAATGTCCACGTTTTAGACCTCCCTGAATTCGAAAAACACAATTTTGAAGTTATGTTTGTCCGTGTTCACGATAACTCAAAAACTATTCAAGCTACAGGGATGAAATTTGGTACGCGGTCTTGACACATAATTTGTAGATTTCTATCAAATTTTGGACAAAATGCGTCCACGGTAAATCTGTATATCGTGTTAATGTGAACGCCATAACTCACAAACTTAAATAACTAGGTGGATAAAATTTGGTACACATTTTTATCATCAGGAATGTAAGTTTGTATCAAATTTTGGACCAAATCCGCCAAAGTGGTGACTGTCCATCTGTATAATCGAATACTTTTGAACGCAACAACTTCTTTAAAAAATTACTTTGATAAATGAAATTTGGTATTTGGCCTTCTTACCTTAATGGTAGATTTGCGTCCAATTTTTGTGTCAATCGGTTGAAAAAAAGGCATTCAAATTGCATGATTAATTTTTCTAATCCGATTCTCCTTACGCATGCGTTCTGGTAGCAATCTCTGTGCACGCGGAAGGATTACGTTACTTTGTCCTTGAGCCGGCAAGAGTGGAAGTGTGTGATTGATGCGTTTTAATCGGTACGCATCTTTGAATTTGATTCTTTACCTAACCATCAATTGTATCAAATTTTGGGCCAAATCCTCAAAGGGTTGACTGTCTGTATAATCGCATACTTTTGAACGCAATAACTTCTTTAAAAAAATACTTTGAAGAATGAAATTTGGTATGTGGCCTTCTTGCCTTAATGGTAGATTTGTGTCCAATTTTTGTGTCAATCTGTTAAAAAAGGGCGTTCAAATTGCAAATTTCGTTTTCTTTATCTTACACCCAGCCCTATTGATAATCACGCCGGCTTTCAATTCCACTTCCGCTTCGGACGTCCTCCCGAAATCGTGGTATGACGTTTTGCTTATTTTTTTCTTCACTGCGTTAGGGGTTCTGGTTGGTTTTACTGCATTTTAGATTATTTTTTCTCTACATGAGTTAGAAGTATACGAGAAAGTTTAGGGAAGACCACTCCCGCTGGTTGAAACGTTACTTATGATAAGAGGATTCGCGAATGTTGCCGAGTTCCAATGTTTCCCGTGCATTTTTAAAATGTTTCTTTAAGGGTGTTATCAAAAGCATTTTCACCTCGCTAAATCTTCTCTGAAACATTTCTAGTGCCATTTTTTCATGAAAAAAGCATGGAATTGACTAACATCACTATTGAAGTGCTTTCTCTCGACTCCTTGTCGGATTTTTTTCGAATCTCCGACAAAATGAATGCGTTTTCCATTCAAGGTGGGAAATCTCACAGCAAACACATATGAAAGTAGGACTATTTGTGCCATTTCTTAACAATATTCAGAAATACAAAAAAGGGGGTTTTCCCGTAAGGTTCCTGAGCAATGGCAACTGTTGTCATTGACATCCTGATATAATTTGACATTTTTGAAACAATATATTGAAAATAACGATCAGTATCATTGAATTAGTGGCTGGGACACAGGTATACGAACTTTTGCAGGTATATAAAAAGAAATGGAGAAAATTTGGGAAATTAAAAATGCAAACGTAATCGGGCGCAATTCATATGCCAGATTAATGTGCCCCTCACGTACATTAAAAGAGCAGTAGAGGAAAAAACCACAACACTAGTGTGAGTGGTAGGAAGCCAGAAAGTTGCAAGAACCTTTTACCTTTCTCGGTAAAAAACCGCACTTATTAGAAGAAAAAAAAAAGTGCTTCATCTCACAGATTAGATGCGCCCGACGAAAGCTTAAATCCTAAGAGCCAAAAGTTCTCTTTCTGGATGTAGTGCGCAATTTAGGACAGGAGGAGATGTGTTGTTTCAGGTATCACTTCATATTCTGACTGCGGCTCGCATTTAAGATTTGCGTCCCAACATGGCACTAATGTTGCTTGAAATGTTAATGGAAAGATAATCCAACTAAAGCTAAAATAACTATCTAGTAAATTTTGATGCATTACCTTAAATTGTTTTTTTCGGACTATATTAGACTAGCTGATACCCGCGACTTCGTTCGCGAAGTCTGAATATTGGGACATTTTGTATTCACACAGTCTTTAAGATAGTAATGCACCAGGACCTCCTTATATACAACATTCTTGGTTTATGCCTCTGGCTGCAGGATAAGGCTGCCAGGTGAACCGACTCTGGAGCACATTTGAAAATATTTTCAAAAATTTATTAAAATTAAACAGAATGTCGCATGGGAATGAAACTGGTATAATTCAAAAGCTAATTTTGGGAACTTTAAGGCGTTAAAATGATTTTTGTGCCATAATATGATCCGAAGTTATTATAGAAAAATGTAAAAATTTAAGGTAATTTTTAATTAAAATTTTAATTAAGATTCCGAAAATTCCTTTCTTAGGCCCGGTGCACACTAGCCGATTTGTGTCGCTGAAGTTATAAAAATAACGATAGTAATCCACATGCTCCCCTGTGGAGACACGCAGGGGGTTACTATTGTTACTTTTATAGCTTTAACGGCACGAATCGGCTAGTGTGCATTGGGCTTTAGTGAACACCTTCAACCCAAGTAGCAACCACCTGCCAAATTCAAGTTTCTGGTCCTAGTGGTTTGCGAGATTTTTTGCGAGTCAGTGAGCGACTTTCTCTTGTATATATATAAATTGGTGGCCATCTTGTATTCAGAACACGAAGGTTATGATTCAAAGTTCTTGAAGGAGGAATGACTTACGATTCTAACTCTCCGCACATTCCAGGGAAGAATGCTTGCTCTTTGATCAGCGCCCACTGGGATACCTATTCTTGTCTTCTACCTTTAACAATAAGCCTAGTCAAGACAAACGCGTTGATACAGTTGGGCGGGAGAGTAAAATTGTTTACACGGTTATTTGGGACTCCAAAGACTAGTTAAACGAGAGTTTGGTTTGTTTGAGGGTTTATGGCGCAAGGGCCAGTATTTGTCCATGCTGCGCCAGTTAAACGAGAGGAAGTGGAAGTTGATGCGACTTTCCCGGTACAAGATCCTGGAATGGGATAAGCTGCGCCGAAAACCAAGAATCTGTACAGGAAACAAGTGCTTAAAAGAATCGCTAGTTAAAACCCAAGTAAAAAAAGTTAAACGAGAGGAGTGGAACTCTTGTGACCTAGTGGTACTACTGCTGTATCGGACAATACGCACAGAAGGGTAGAAAATCTGCTGGTTAACACGTTGACTGCCATGACTCACATGCGAGACGCCCTTTTTAACCAATTCGATGACACCTTCCCTATTATATATTGAACCATATATTAATGGGAGAGCATAAATTATATTAACTTTTATATTAAAGAGGGAGTGTCGCAGGTGCGAGTCATGGCAGTTAACGTGTTGATCTTGAGTAGGTTTCGACGAATTAAGCTTAATTTTTTCATGATACTATGTGGAGAAATGGATATAGCAGTAATATCAATTTTAATATGTCACTATTCCATAAAAGCTCATGGAGTAGCCCAGAGTTTAGTTTAATTTACTAATAGCAACATCCCGTTTTGAAGCAAAACCAGGGCTATTTTGGGACGACCTTGCAATTTCGTACCATTTCAAACTATAATAATAAAACTACTAATTTATAACATTAAATCAATAGCTATATTTAGAAATGTTGAGCATTAAATTAAAATAAATGCATTAAAAATAATTATAATTTAAGCAGGGATTCGGATTTTATGTAATCATTCACATATGCGAGTCACGGCCCCACGCATAGCATCACTTATCCGACATTGAATGTTTCGCTTCAAAATTCTTAGTTGCAGCAATTAATTTCATAACTATAAACAACATAATTCCTTACGTTTCCAGAAAAAACATGGCTATTTATTCATTCTAAAATTCTGATTTGTAGCAGAACTTTAGTATCAGTAGGCGATCAATCGACATGTGATCAAATTTTGTTTCCTCAGAAATTCGAGTAGACAGATTTTTAACATTCATTCGAAAGTACGTCTCATCCAATCGATGATTTGGAGGCAAAATAATCATGCAATGGCATATATTTTAAGGACCACCAGATTATTTAGCTGTTTATACCCAAAGTGAAAGCAACAATATATATTCGAATACTAAAATAAATATTCATTGTCAATTTAAATGCCCTCATACTTTTACACACATTCTGCAATATATCGTTCATGGGCTGCAATACTGGAGACTCAAAAAATGAAGTTGATATAAACGAGTTTGAAGATTTCGTTTGTACCGAAATGCGGAAATCGCACGCCTTTTTTCATGGATTAAGGAATGCGGAGAGGGGGGTGCCTTTCAACAGTTAGATTTTCTCTCCAATGGAAATGCTATTTGATAGGTGGCTAATCAAGTTTGAGAAGAGAACATATTCTGGCAATAGGATTCATTCCACTTCTCAAACCGTGCGCTTTGCTATGGAATGATATCCGTTTTGTGATCTGCCACGTAAAAACTAAAATTTCTGTTCATCACTGAATTTTTGTTACTCGATATTCATTGAGATAAGTTGGATTTATTCATCAAGTTAATCAAGAATTTCTGCATCTAATACTATTTGCATCTAGAAGTTCCTTTCCTAAAGAGAGTTATAAAACTTTAAACTTAATGGCAGCACGTGGGGCACCTTTCAACAAACATCAGGAGGCACATTTCAACACTGGTAAAATGCATTATCCCTCGTATTAAGGGAGAATTAATTTAACTAAATAACTTTGAGACTGTGGCGAGATGGTTTGAACTTGCATAAAGAAGCATAATAACCCAGAAGAAAGTGATTTCAAAGGCTATGCAAGCACAGTTCAAGATAGAATTTCTCTTAGAACAGATGCAGACTTGTATGGAATGCCTTATTCTACCTTAATTTATTGATTTACAGAAAATTAAGACAGTTGGTTTAGATGATAGCATAGCATTGAATATTTCATCCAACCGCTTTAACTCCAAGTATACATGCCGACAATTTTTCACCACTGATAAAGAAAGCCTGCTTTGTGATTTTATTTTTAAAAGTTCAAAAATGAACAATGGTCTGACTTGCAAGCAAGCACGAGAGCTTGCATAAGGTTATTCAAAATGCCTGGGTTCAAGCACTCCAAGTATTTGGAATAAAAATATAGCTCTAATTCACTGGGTTAAGGATTTTATGAATTGTCGGAATAATTAAGCCATTTTAGTCAAAACAGAGTAGCACAGAATGACCGGAACAATGAAAAGAAAAATTAAATTAACCTAAAACCAGATAAATTGTGTTAGATCACTGTATTTTTCTGTACATTTGTTATATTTCAATAAAATTTATGTTTGAGTGAAATGAGTCATTTGTTGAAAGGTGCCCCATGCCATATGTTGAAAAGTGCCCCATGGATGGGGCATGTTTCAACAGATTTAGGCTTCAATTGAAATGCATAATTTCTCCTTTTAGTTATAGTTGGGAACTCTGATACAAAGCCGAGTAGAAGCCCAAGATTCTGTCACAACTAATGATGCCAAAAACTGAAATAACAAATATAAACTTTCTGCAAAAATGAGGTTATACTGAAAATTGTTGAAAGATGCTTTCCCCCCCTCACCTCTCCCTTAAACATTACTAAAAGGCTTCATAGGAGTTCTGTTATACCGCTAAGACGACGATGGTTGCAATATTGGGAGCAATGGCAATTCAAAATTTAATCGCATTTTTTGAGTTACGATTACAACGATGAACGATATAAAGCTAGGGAAATCTTTATTTTTTTAAGATAACATTTTTTATTAACTCCCAATCAGCGGAGAAAAAAAATTACGAGATTATTATGTCATGTATAGCAGATGGCATGTCGAAAAATTTTTATGGTTAGTTTTTATCAACATCAGAAATTTTTAAGTTGCATAAAATATTATTCGTTAGATAAGTTCAAACCCTTTTATATGCCATGTGCCAATGTTGGCCAAGAATTGAAATAGATCAATATAAATTAATTACCTTGCTGCATTCATTTGGCAATCTTGTAGCTAAACTACTAAACATAATTGATTGGCGATAAATTGCAAAGATATATAACTATAAACACGACAAGAGATACAGCACACCTGGGGACCTATTCTTTCAGAAATGAAAAACGATCGTCTCCAACAAATTAAAAGTTTAAAACGAACATATACTTGAATGCGCACGAACCCGAAATTGCTGGCCTTGTTATTGGCTAAGCTGTCTGATTGTACTTTGTCGTCATTTTTGTTATATTAAAAAATTTCTCATCATTGACAACTGCACACAACTTGGTATTCAGTGAATTATTTTTTTCTGAATGTTTGAACTATTTACCAGAGTGCGTTAAATTAATTTCTCTTTTCGGGAAAATTAAAAATATATGCATAAGAAATATCGAAATATCAGAATTAGGTGAGTCAAATCATAAAATTAATAGTGACACTTGCATATATATTTTATTATTTTTTTGGGGATAAAAGTCCAAAAATTGATCTCAAGCTGTTGTGGAAATTATAAAACAGTTATATCCACAGGACAGCATCCTACGCGGATGGAATGTCAGCATGCTCAGAGTTTGGGCCCTTGGTCAAGAAATGTTGAATTACAAAGGGACTTGATACTTATATAATGATCTATCTGAACACACTCCTGCTATGGACGAGTTTCCTGGTTTGTTTATTTTGGATTCATAGACCGTTTTCTGGTAATCTTCCGATTTAAGCAATTGCCAAATCTATTTGTCAGCTGTATCAAGCGCCAAGTTCGAATCGGTCTTTCTTTAGTAAGCAAAACGTTGAATCCCGCGTTCTTTGAGTTTGTGTAATCCTTTCTTTTTAAATCGGTTAAAAAAAGATCTTAAACATTACAATTCGAAATGGAAGTATTGTAATTAGCTAAATCGTTTGGTTTAGAATTTAACGGCCAGTGATTATCCAAATCGTTTGGTTACAAATTTAATCGACAAACAAATTTTGGATGTCGATGAAAAGAGCGATAAAGAATAATTTTGGTAACTTTTCCACTAAATTAGGCTCTTATTGGGCGCTACAACAATAGAAATATTAAATTTAATATTTTCAAAGTATCCTTGAGGCATAACATTGAAAAGCTCCACTTTAAACATTAATTAATATCCTCAAACAGAGTGTTGAAATTTTGAAGATTCCCATTGACTTAACATTATCACCGGAAGCGGAAGCTACACGCGGAAGTCCTACTTACATGCAAATAAACAAACCAGAAAACTCTTCCATAAAGAGCTCGATACAAGCTACGCAGTAATTGAACCCATTTTACAGTGGAATTGATATCACTGTTTTCCAAGCATCTCTATTGGCAGATTTTACTAAAACCAAAATACTGGGGTTATTTTCCGTTGTGCAGAACATTCCAAGAATAATTATGCAACTCAGCTTGAAAACTGATCATAAAACAACTACAATTAACTAAAATAAATATTCATATAGAAAAAACCTGAGAGCCACGGGGGCCTAGAGGTAGAGTCTCTCGATCAAAGAAGCGCGGGTTCGAAACCAGAATCCACTGAATATCAGCATTTTATGTTATCTCGGTATACAAGGTGCTTGCGAAGCAGGAGTGGCGCTAGTGTCTGCCCGACGGGGGGCACGGTCTCTCCGACAAGGGGGCACGACTTGCTGTACAGGGGGAGGAGTGTAATGAAATTGGTCTCAAATTTTCGTCAGATCTTTATTTATCTACTAGTTGAATACCAGTTGCGTGAACGGGGTACAAAAAATTACCACGACGGGGGGGGCACAGCACCCTGATAGGGGTCCCCTGCGCCCCCACACGGTCCTCCCCACTGCCGCCCCCCCTGTTGCGAAGCAAGCTCTCCCATGTATGCGTGGCGAGGTTCAGTTTAGTTTCGTTATATTAACGTCAAATCTGCCAATTACTCTCTCCTGTTTCATTCTTTCATTGATTACGAAGCTCAATAATCAACAACAACATCCAAGTTTGAATAAGGAATTATAATACAGGGTGTTCATTAATTATTGTCGGGGTTTCCGTACCTCACAACTTTCGAATAAAAAATATTACGCAAAAACCGATTACGTATTCGTAAATTACAACTCAAAGAATTTTATTAATGATATTAAAAAGATTAATGAAATTGCACATGGCTGCCCTTCGTGGCTCGTAACACATTGAGACGAAATTCGATTTCCCTCCAAGGCATTTGTAGGCATTCAGATGAAGGCGGTTATGGAGAATGTTCCATATCGTCGTATGCGGCATATGTAACTGCACACCTGCTTGTCTCGTTGATTTTCGTGGACTGCGAGTAAACGTTTCTTGAATGCGATCAACATTTTCCTGCGAAGTGCTCGGTCTTCCGGCTCCCTTTCGATGTACAACGCTACAAGTTTTCTGAAATTGTGTTAACCAGCGTCTGATAGAATTATCCGAAGGAGGATCGTTCTTGTACGTGGTCCTGAAGCGACGTTGAGTAGTTATGACTGATTTAGTTTCGAAAAACCACAATACACACATTGCTTTTTCTTGCACGGTCGCCATTTTTATTTATGACGTCATAATTAAGCAGACTGCAAATGCGCTAAGATCGCATTGTTGCCACGTAAAATTCTTTGAGTTGTAATTTACGAATACGTAATCGGTTTTTGCGTAATATTTTTTATTCGAAAGTTATGAGGTACGGAAACCCCGACAATAATTAATGAACACCCTGTATAAGCATAATAAAATATGATCATGCTCAAACAACAATAGACCCAAAAAATATTCCTCAAGACAGAAAGTCTTTCTAGTGGACACAATGGACTCTTCTGTTATTATTCTGTTACGTTATCTTCTTTGTTATTATTCTGTTATGTTTTCTTCTTTAGTTACTTAATTTATTTCAAAAATAATTTTCTTTTTTAGGTTGCTAAATTGATTTTTAAATTTTTTCTAGTCTGCTTCCACTTCATGTCCATCTAAACCGATTACAAAGAATCATAATGATTCCAGACACAAGGACATGAAGTAGTGTTATATAAATTAACGTCCTGTTTTGAAGCAATTCGAGGGCTATTTTGGGATGGTCCTTGTCATTTTAAAACCGTGGTCAGATGACGAAGACGATACTTGAGCTAACATCCACGTCACACTAGTAAGAGTACGTTTGAACCTTGACGGCAGATTTAGCGTGCACCCAGCTCACATATATGGTTTTGTGTGGCTAGGAAATTCGGAGATCGGTGTGCCACCTCAAGCGTCAGCCTCGCTGTCTGACCACCTGTGAAGTAACGAGGTCCGTCTAGAAATAGTCCTCGTGTGGCCACAAAACGGGAAGTTTATATAATTTACGTATGTAAAAAGAGTATTTCTGTGTTGTTTATCTTTCTCTTCTCGTTAAAGGACAGTGGTCTGGTTTCACAAATCTCGACTTCGTATACAAAGGATCACTGTTCGAATGTCGATTATACCAAGTATGAGTCATATGTAGGGGAATTTGCTTTATTTTGCCCTTATCCAATCTCAACTTCGTATACAAAGGATCACTGTTCGAATGTCGATTATACCAAGTATGTGTCATATGTAGGGGAATTTGCTTTATTTTGCCCTTCTCCAATCTAAACTTCGCATACAAAGGATCACTGTTCGAATGTCGATTATACCAAATATGCGTCATATGTAGGGGAATTTGCTTTATTTTACCCTTATCCAATCTCGACTTCGTATACAAAGGATCACTGTTCGAATGTCGATTATACCAAGTATGTGTCATATGTAGGGGAATTTGCTTTATTTTGCCCTTCTCCAATCTCAACTTCGTATACAAAGGATTACTGTTCGAATGTCGATTATACCAAGTATGCGTCATATGTAGGGGAATTTGCTTTATTTTGCCCTTCTCCCATGCGTTTCAATGTGCACTGATAGAAAATTAATTTTAATAAAAAAAGTAGTGGATTGTTTTGCAGTTAATTGCATTATTTTGAAGGGAAGTAAACTTTTAAAGAAATACACTTTCAAGTAGAAAAAAATAGCATTTTAAAATTCTATCATTTGTCCCATTAAAGAAAAAGGTTTCCAAAATTGGAACAGCAGTTTCTTTATCTATAATTAAAGGGAAAGTAATTTTTGATTCTTAAATTCTAGCTAGCACACAATGTATGAACCGAAGTATGACATTTTATTCACTATGTTATTTCTTCTTATTCCTTTTTCCTCAAATATGATTTTTAAAAAAGCAACGTAATGTATAGCAACGGATTCAGAAACCCTCCGAGCTCTTGCGCATGCGCCGGGCGGAATTAGTTTCATCAAAATAGGGGGGAAGTGAAGAAGTGAAGGGTGATGTTTACATTTTACTGAGCGTGATCTAACCAAGAACTCCGGAAATGTGCTCATATGACTCATTGCCTGACACTCCTTTCCGGTATAAAATCGTCCAAAAGTGGTAGTCTCGGAATCCGTTGCTGAACAGTACTTTCAGTTTTTGTTCCTTTGGAACCAACATTTGATATTATTAATATCCTTTTAATATTTTTCCTGCGCTTGTTCTAATTACATATTTACGAGGACTACTAGTGATAACAACTGCTTTCTGGTCTATCCCAATTCAGACAACTGTTTGTGGTCCAGACTGAGCAAAATTTTATATCTACACAAAAAAAAAACACCTGACTTTATTTTTAAACTATCTTAATAAAACTGTTTCAGTAAACTGTAGTCAAACAGGTGTCCTCTCTGAGGATATGACAGCATATTTTGCTACATTCAAACAAAGCAAGAACTATCGATCTTTTAAAATATTTAATTGATGATATCTAAAGGAGAGAACTTGTTAACTAACTGCAACCACGTAGAGTTTTCTCATAAGATTGATTCCACAAATCACATTTACATCGTTGCAACCCAAATTGCCTATTTTACGTCCCAAATATTTAACAGATTTGATGTGACGACAGGTTTAATTTAGTTTAGTTATATTAACGTCCCATTTTGAAGCAACACGAGGGATATTTCGGGACGGACCTCGTAATTTTGAGCCGCGGTCAGACAACGAGGACGACATCTGAGCTTCTTCTTCACACTACGGACAGCCCCGCTTTTGAGATCGTGTGATCTCTTTTCGCAGTTTAGGTGGCTGCCTGTAGAAAAAAGCGATCAACCTACCCCGCCCCACGGGGCACACAGGGCCCCGCACCAGAAAGCCGTCCCCCGAACGACTTTATTTAGAAAGCATTATTACAACAATCAAAGTAACTATTAGGTATTACAATAAAAGATTATTTTTTAAACAGATGGGGTACAAAGCTGTGTCTAGATGCGGGTCTCCGACAGAATTGAGACCCGTTCTTGATTATATGTATACATGATGCATGTTATCGGCATTAAAAGAGCACTGATAGAGAAAGATTTCTAAATGCTAGTTGTGACATTAACATTTTTACAATTACTGGAATTTGTATTATTATTTCAATGTTATTGCAATTGGGTGAAAATTGGTTGGTACCATTTTGATAAGATCATTAAACACCAATTGTTGAGATTATACTCTATGTATAGGAAAGAGGTCAATGCCCCTTACCAAGGGGAGGCTAATAGGAGATAACAGACCAATTGGGGATAACAGGCCTATCCCATTTCCTCGATAACTAAAGTATTATTATTGTTAATAATCGTTTGATGGTTACAGCAATGGTGATATCATTCAGACCGAACATTTGTAGAGGTTATACTGGAAGTGTCTCAAAGAACATATATCTTATGGGAGACCAAGTGCATTTGAAAAACAAGTTGAGATATGTATTACAAAATATGATGCCAATCGATGAAATATAAGGTAGTATTTACATATATAGAATAGTTTCTGTTAACAATTGCACACAATAATTTTCTTTTACAAACCTGCATTCGCTGATGCTTGTTGTCGGCATTAACTGAACATTGATGGAAAAGATTTTGAATACTAATTATGACAATTACACTTTAACAAATGTTAAAGTTGCATTATTATTTCAAATAATTACTATTTTGATTAAAACAGTTATTCCGGTACTCCGTTACATCGATGATTATTGAGATTATGCTCTAATGCCCCTTCCAAAGAGAGGCTAAATGGAGATAATAAACCTGTTGGGAATTGCATACCTTTTCCCGTTCCTCGAATAATAAGGTTAATTATGGCTAAAAATTATTCACAGCAATGTTAATAACATTCAGACAGAATAGTTTCATATGTTATACTGGGAGTGCCTCACAAAACATTCATTTTGAGTAACCAAGTGCATTTGAAAAAATTGAAATGTTACTTACAAATACGATACCAATCGATGAAATATGAGGTAATATTTGCATATAATAAAGAAGTTTCTGTTATCAACTGCCTGAAATAATTTTCATTACAAACCTGCGTTCGTTGTATACTTGGTTAGTTGTACTGAAAGATAGAAACTGTTAAATGCAACACTATTAAGTATTTTACTGCTGGGGTAATTGACAAGATGAAGTAATATAATTGTCGTGATTAAGTAAAAAGTTAATGGGCTATTTACAATACATACATAATATGATAATGACATCTGAGCTGGCATACCCCTCTCCGAACTACCGCGCCACGCCAACGAGAGGACGTTTAGCCATTATGTATTATTTAACGTGCAACAGCCCCAATACACGGCGGATCTTCAGTGGAATCGTGTTTTGAACCTGGAACTCCGACTCTGAAGCCAAGACCTTACACCAAATCACCGCCAAATTCTCATTAAAAATGCTCCGTTATCACCAAATAGTTTCTTATCAACAAAAAGTGATTTTATGAAAAAGCACAGCACTTTTGGACGATTTTATACCGGAAAGGGGTGCCAGTAGGGATGGAGACACAGAGCCGGTTTAAACCGAAAACCGTTTTTTTTTTT
>BGPR01008191.1:52714-65477 GCA_013235015.1 Araneus ventricosus
GTATCGCCTACGGAAGCTTGTCTTTAAAGCCTCCCGCTAAGCACATCTATCAGAAATACCACTAAGCACGTTGTCAGGGTCTCCAGCCCCGCGCATCGTAGCAACGAGCATGAAAGCTCCCCTTTCTCCCGGGAGGGTTTAAGGAGGTGATGGAGGCAATTCGTACGTCCCCAGGAAGTTTCGTGCTGTGTGGGTTCCCTCGTTCAGTTCGAATTTCGAGCCTCGCATATACCGGCATGCGGCTGTCAGTGCAGTGGTCTCTCTATAATCCCGCACTTAGCCAATCCGGCCCCTTCAGTAGTCCGGCGTTACCAGAAGGTCAGTGGCGGCTTGCCCATTCCAATGTCCTCTCGTTGGTGTGGTGCGGAAGTTTGGAGAGGAGGTGCCAGTTCATGTGTCGTTCTCGTCATCTGCCTGCGGTTCAAAATTACGAAATCCATCCCAAACGTAAGATCTGTCATTAACGTTATCATTCCACGCCATTCCATTTTTTTTTGGTCTATCCATTTAGTTGGGACACAGACGCTCCAATCCTTTCGATGGACGCACGGCTACAGAGTACCGCAAACCCTCTGGCAACTCTCTAAACATTCCTCAAATGTTCATAATGTTCCTTTTCTACACACAATGGAATCTCAATCTGATAAATCAAGCAGCTTCGTTTCATTATATATAGTTTAATTCTGAAAAATTATGTAAAGAGCAATTTGGTTTTTTCCATAATATCGGCATTCGGATCGAAACACTAAAATTGTTTAATTCATTGTTTTCTGAATTTTTTTTAAACAAAACTTCAAAAATTGTCTTTTCAAATATGTATATATTTTGGAATTAAACTATGCATATTTTTGCAAAACACTTTTAAAATAGATTTGGATTGCAAGAAGGGATATTTTCAAGAATTTGGATTCACACCCATAAAAGTTTGAAAGTAAATCTCGATGAATTGGCTGACTGACTCATTCCCATGGGAAATCGGAAAGTGCCGTTATGCATTGAAATTATTATCTCAATTGCTGTCACTTTATCTCTTTCAAAATGTAATAAATGTATATGTAGCTGTTTTCCTCTGATAACAAAATGATGAATGAAGAATACACGCTCTGATGGTAAAGCAACTTGAAAAGATATTTTTTAAGTGAAGATCGCAAATCTACTTATTTGTTGACAAAAAATAAATTACTGAGAAGCTAAATAGTTAATCTTTTATTCCTCACTCTAAAATTAGTTTTGGTTATGATTCTCTGGCAATGAAATGCAACATCAGCATAAAAAAACAGTAAATCCGCATGATCAGTATTTGAAATCAACAAAACAGTTATCCAAAATACTGAGAAATAATCAAGAATTTAAAAAAGAACGTGAACCTTTTTCCTTCTTTTCTCGTACAGAAGAAAGCTGCTTCAGAAAACACCTGCCATATCCACATAATTTACAGAAAAATATTTGTAGTGCTTTTTCAATGTTTATATATAGAGAAGGAGATGTTCACTTTTTATTTGTAGTGCTTTTTCAATGTTTACATTTATATATAGAGAAGGAGATGTTCACTTTTTATTTGTAGTGTTTTTTCAATGTTTACATTTATGTATAGAGAAAGAGATGTTCACTTTTTATTTGTAGTGCTTTTTCAATGTTTACATTTATATATAGAGAAGGAGATGTTCACTTTTTATTTGTAGTGCTTTTTCAATGTTTACATTGATATATAGAGAAGGAGATGTTCACTTTTTATTAACTCTTTAACGGTCGCGCCCGTCATATTGACGTGCATCGAATTATCGCAGTTTTTGGCTTATAAACTGAAATGCAATCATTAATTAGCTTTACAATTTGACACAAAAATTACGTAGAATCCATGAGCATCTCAAGTATTCTATGCCTTCTTAGATGAATGAAAACGACAGACCCCTTTCCAAAACGGGAGGGGCGGTCTTATTAGATAGTAAAGAAAATGTGACTCTTAAGGGGTTAAACAACACAGTAAAACCTTGATTAACCATCACTCGTTTAACCTCTAGTTTTCGTTATCCGTTATCGTCTTAAAAAAACAACAAATAGATATCTTTAAAATTGTAGGATAGCAGATTATTTTAAAGTAACATAAGGTTTATAGTATTGCAATACATGTCTGTACATTACTATTCCTATATTGAAGCTTATATTAATCGTTTTGTAAAATTAAATGCAATATGTATTTATTATTCACTTTTAAAGTATTTTATTTCCATGTTCGTCCTTATCCAGCAGTGAAATCACGGTACTGTACATACTGTTTAGCAACGGATTCGAAAACCCTCCGCGCTTTTGCGCATGCGTCGGGAGAAGTTATTTTCATCAAAATAGGGGGAAAGTGGAGAATGGAAGGGTGATGTTTACATTTTAATGAGCGTGATCGAACAAAGAACTCCGGAAATGCGCTCATATGACTCATTGCCTGACACCCCTTTCCGGTGTAAAATCGTCCCAAAGTGGTAGTCTCGGAATCCGTTGCTGAACAGTCCGATTTAAGAGATTTCTATTATCCATCTATTCGGAGAGATTTTTAAGAATAGAAACACTCACCTCTAAATTAATTTTATTTCTCCACTTGAGCTGGGTTATAGACTCAGTTTTACAAAGACTAGCTGAAACAGGAATGCCTTCATATCAACAATCCTAAATCCGATAAGAGCGCATAAATATTACCGAATTAAAATTAATTCCAAATAAACACAAAAAGAAAACAGCATGACTTGCCAGCTGTACATCGTTCAATTCAAATTAAATCACAGAGTAATAGCATTAACTCGTCGTAATTCAATCATTGCACTTCCCTCTCCCAGAAGGAATTCGTTCGCAGCGCGTCTGTGTTGGATTGAAGTTCAAGGCCTTTCTGAAATGGTGTTGATTTTCATCAAGACGAAGTTATTCTACGGGATGCCGCCCATCCTATTTATTTAAAGTTTTTGATAGCAGACAGATTGCAATTTTTTTAAAGAATCCTAAACTTTATACATTTTACTCAAAATCAAAGTTTCGTTTACTAGTGATACTAATGAATGCTGCCGTAATAAGTTTTTGACCTTCTTGGAGAATGGTATAAAAGGGAAAATATTTTTAAAAAATCACTACTACTGCTGTTCAGCAACGGATTCCGAGACTACCACTTTTGGACGATTTTACACCGGAAAGGGGTGTCAGGCAATGAGTCGTATGAGCTCATTTCCGGAGTTCTTTGTTAGATCACGCTCAGTAAAATGTAAACATCACCTTTCACTTCTTCACTTTCCCCCTATTTTGATGAAAATAACTCCGCCCGGCGCATGCGCAAAAGCGCGGAGGGTTTCCGAATCCGTTGCTAAACAATATATCATTTTTAACGAGGCCAGTTGTTTATTTATAAATATCATTTTAAATGCATTTTTTTTAGAAATAGGAAGACAAAAAATGAAAAAAAACAACCCTTAGCGTTATTATTTATTATTAAACAACTTTAATAGAAAAAACTTTAGATTTAAACAACTTTATAGAAAATTAGTCCTGGAAGACCATCTTGTATCACAAAATATTTTTTATAATGATTTTTTTCCTTTCAAAAAAACTCTTTTCTAGCATATGCTACCAATAAATGAAGGAGATATAGATTGCGTACCAACTTTTCCTTATGCTACAATAATTTATAGCTCATAAAATGGGTTTCGCAGAGCAGTTTTTGATTTAATTCAAGGATAGTGCAAAGCGAGAAATGAAATTACATTTTTGTCGTGTCCCTTTTTATTTTTTTTTAAAGTTGTTTTATTTTCCTGATATATTAGTGGCGTGTCATAAATTTTTCCTTTGCAATGTGAAACGTTTAGATTTGATGATTGAAGGTGATTTAGCACAACTTCTTCCGTGAGGGTAGAAGGCCGAAAAAATCTTTCCGTTGACCAACTGTATTTAAATAACACATGATGGATATCAATTGATGAACATGTGATATATTTAGAATGGAATCAACCACTAATGAAAATGTTGGTGTTCTAACTTCTGTCGACAGCATTTCAAGCAGTTCTTTATTTAATGCATTAACACACGTAGAACATTTACTTCTTTACATTTTTTTAATTCGCCGCATATAACTGACGAAAGGTAGTAAAATGGAACAATTCTGTAAGATGATTGCATGATTTTTTTAAAACTGAATTTCAGAAAATCATCTAATTCACTTAAGTCTTTCAATACAATTTCATTTTCTAAATGCTAACATTTTATTCCTAAAATATTCTCCTTATAAATATTGTAGTATCAAATTCACAAACATTCCTTTTGTCCTCAAAAACGAATGTTAGTGAATTTGATATTACAGTATTTATAATTTCAGGAATAAATTTTTGTTTTTCAAAATTGATTGAAAATTTCTCGCTATAAATTGAACCTTGAATCGTATGGGCCCGAAATAACAATATTTTCTTTTATGCAAATGTTGGATTCTTCAAAAGCAACGAGTCTAATTTTCCTAGCATCTTTATTACATAAGAATGAATAAGGGCTTTGTATGGTACAAGAATTCGTTCCTTTTTTTTTTTTTTTTTTGATCAACACACTGCTGATTTACATCAGAATTGTCGTAGGTCCAAAAAATCTACTTTTCATAAGAGGTAACTGAAAGCTTAATTTTACAAATAAATTATACATAGAATACTTTAACTTTTTACGGAAGCTCTTCTAAGTTGAATATTAGACTTAAAATTTCTCTACACCCAAAGAATGTATATGGGTCATTCTCCAGAAAATGTAGCTTTTCCGTCACATTCATTTTACAGCAAAATCTTCAGACAATAATTGATTAAACTATGTTTTTAAAGGGTGGTAAAAATATATCTATTTAAATCAGTCACCAAATTTTTATGATGATCTTTAATTTATTATTTATTTAGTTCACAGTATGTGAATTCTCACCTCCGTGATATGTCACACATCTGGTGTGACTGTTAATAATGTTCAATAACTTGCTTAATTAAAAAAACATATAATATAACATAATAAATAACATATAACATTTAAATATTGATTATTTCTGCCACAAGTGTCTCAAATATTAGATGTTTAAGCATATTTTAAATTTTTATATTGTGATTTAGTTTCTTTTAGAACAACAATGAATGGTGTCTCACAATAAATTTTCACCTCCGTTACCCAAACATAAAATGCCATTTTTTTACTCATAAATGACAGTACAGCCATCACATTTTGTTTCCCATGATGCATGTCATCCATCTTGTTTATTCACAGCTTCAAAAAGTAAATGAACTTTTGGTTTAGAGACAAGTAGACAGATTTTGTTCTTAAGAAACAAGTTTGGTTATTCAGATATTTCACCTCCGTGACCTTGAAGTTCAGGTATATAAAATAATATAAAAATAGAATTTTAACTGTTTTAATATGCTTTGCATGTGTAGATTGTAATACCAAAAAATAATTTTTTTTCTCTGAAAAAAGCATCCATTAAGCGTATTTTTATATAACATTCCTCACCTCCGTGACACCCTTGTCAATTTCATTGTCAAGGAAGTGATATGCATTGTTTTCAGCCAGCAATTTCAGACTATACTGATATTATACATGTATTAAACACAAATTTTAAACTCATAAAGTTAATGACTAAAATTTAAGCTATATCTTAATCCCGATATTTAATTTTGATTGTATTAAGATAATTAATTAATAAGATAATTAATAATTTCATTTTCTAATTCTCTGTATGAGCTGGTTAAATGTTTACAATTTATTTTAGTGTAGTAATTATTAATTTTCTTGTGTTTTATATTATATCTATATATATATATATATATATATATGTGTGTGTGTGTGTGTGTGTGTGTGTGTTTTTATTTATGAGTCAAATCATTTAAATTTAATTGGCCCATTGCTCATGGTAACTTCCAGTAAGAAGTTTCATATAAAAATGAAAAAAAAAGAAAATTTAAGGTTTTGAAACCTGAAAATATTTTAGTTCAAATGGTACATTTTCTGGAGAATGACCCTATATCTTCGTTAACGAGCAACACTACATACTTTCAATTTCCGATACCTAATTTTTCAAAGTTTCGAAGAGGAAGAAAAACCTGAATTTTTCGCAACCAATAACGAATATTTCTGGCGCTTTTTTACATCTGATATAAACATGTGGTCCCCTACTTACTCATACCAGATGTGAAAAAAATTCAGAAATATTTGTTATTGGTAGCGAAAAATTCAGGTTTTTCTTCCTCTTTGAAACCGAAAAACTGAGATAGGTAGTGTTGCTTCTGAAGTGACGATATGGTATTACTTGAAGATGAAAGTTGTGGACTTAGTATAGTTATAATCTTAGGCGGCCACTTGTTAAATGATTAAACACGTTCATTGCCAACCACTAGGTCAGGGGTCGATCCAGGTTTTTTTCAGGGGACCATTTTTTGTGAAAAAAAATATCTTTTCTTGAAAAAAAATTATTTTTGTGAAAAATTTTTTATCGTGTAAAACCTTCAATTTTAACAGTCATATTTCTATATTTTACGTTTAATATCAAAAGTGTTTCATTGAACCAAATATATGCAGTAATTTGATATATATGCGAGTATTTTTTTTCAGTATTATATTTTGTGCAATGCATCATTCAAAAACTTTTAAAAAAGAGGTCAGATTTTAAAAAATAATAGTTGTTTATTGTCAAAAGTATGTTGAAACATTGGAACTTTCTGTTAACAAAACACTTAATTATGCAGAAATGCATCTTCACTTTTAAAATCGATTTGATATAGAAAAGTAAGGATACCTAATACTGGGCAAATTTTCGAGAACCGTTGTTTGGCCTTGGAAAAATTTTAAAAAGGGATCATTTTTATAAAACGAAATTTTGTAAAAGAGCCGTTTTTACAAATTTGAATTTTGTGAAGGAGCCGTTTTTTTTTTTATTTTGAGTTTTGTGAAAGGGGCGTTTTTTTTTAATTTGAGTTTTGTGAAGGGGCCGTTTTTCCATTTGAGTTTTGTGATGGGGCCATTTTCATGGGGCCGCAAAATCGCCTGGATTGACCCATGTAGGTAATTCGTGATTGTTAGATTTCTTCTAAACAGAGTTGGTAATCAACGTCTTAAGAATCTGTTAAAAGTTAGTTAATGTATAAAATGCTACATGCTTAAGGAACTGTTTGGTTCTTAAATAAAACACGCGAATTAGCTCAGTGTCGGCGACTGAATAGAAAAAGTGGGGAGGGGGCAAAAAATTTAGAGACACCTAAAAGTACCCTCCAGTATAGGGGTCGACAAAAAAATTTCAAAATTTAGATGCAATATTAGCTAGCTTTCTTGAACACCATCTTGAACTGATTTTTTTGTAATTCCTAGTTTTAAGCAGCTAAAATGAAATATAATTTTTTCTCCCGCAAAAAGTAGGGGGAGCTTCTTCCCCGCGTCGCCACCGCTGAATTAACTATTGAACTGTTTACACGCCACAATGATTCCTGATGAAAGTGAAATCCTTAACGATTAAGCATTTTCCGTTAATGATAGTTTGAAACTAAAAACCTTACCTACTGGCTTGAGGATGTGGTCCTGTCTTCTCCCATCACTAACACAAAAGCAACGCTCAAGAAGGAATCGTGAAAAAGAAGAAGAAAAGAGCGAGTCAACGTCTTCATGCTCACCCTGCAGGGCTTTTCTTCCTTTCTTTTTCCGCTTTTTCTTTTTTTCCTCCCGCTCTCTCCTACTCGCTTCAAACGTCACTGTTAAGTTGTTTCATGGTATATCGTGGGAAACTAAGCATCTGTTTTAATTGCCTTTAGGAAAAGTAACAAAACTCCTCTTCTGATTTTCTTTTCACATTGACTAGATTTCTCGGGACATTTTCTTCGCTGTGAAGAAATTCGTGACCCCTACAGGTGACACACGTGCGTTAGGGTGTGCCCCCCTCCAATATCTATAATCTTCAACCGCCGCTCAGTGGGGCCTCCCTGCATCAAGGTCATAATGCTGGGGAAGCTAGATCGGAGGCATAGCCGGGATCCCCCCCCCCCTTCTTTCGGAAAGGAAGGGCATGAAAGTACGTTTCTAAAGAGGAAAAACGTATTTTAGACCAGTGGTTCCCAACCTTTTTGGTTGTGCGGACCTCTTGTTGTGTGAAAAAATATGTTCAGGCCCATTAACTAAATATAAAAGTAAAATATATAAACATATATATAAAATGTATTCGTTATTGTAGTCGTTAAAACAAAACAGCAGGCCGAGTTAAATTCTAATTTCCATTTTATTTATCGGAGAGTGACGGAATGTACGTACATCTTCGTTTACGTTTTAAGCCGAAAGTGAACAGAATATCCCTGCTTTTTCTCAGGTAGGGATTTTAACAGATAGACATGTGATCAAAGTGAAGGGAATAATAGCTATTTTTAGTATATTACGTAAGTGTTTTAGGGAAAATTCGTGGCGACAATAAGTCGCTGATTTTGCGAGTTGTGTGCGCGTGGAAACGATTAGAATATTCTTTTAGCAATAAATATGTCAAAACGAGAGATTTAATATACCTCCAGAGCGGGAAATAGAACGAAACTGGAGTTGAAGCAAAGTGATTTTGGAATACATTAAGCCTTTAAAATATAAATATTAGAATTTGAAATAAAATTAAGTGAGATTATTACATATATGTAATAATCTCACTTAATTTTATTCGAAATTCTAATATTATATATTTTAAAGTCTTAATAACTCCAGTTTCGTTCCATTTCCCGCGCTGGAGGTATGTTAAATATCTCGTTTTGGCATATTTATTACTAAAAGAATATTGTAATCGCTTCCACGCGCACACATAAATCACGATTTCGTTTCCAGACTTTTTCCTAAAACACTTACGTAATATAGTAAAAATAGCTATTATTCCCTTCACTTTGATCACATGTCTATCTGTTAAATCCCTACCTGAGAAAAAGCAGGGATCTTCTGTTCTCTTTTTGGCTTGAAACTTAAACGAAGATGTACGTACATTTCGTCACTCTCCCATAATAAAAATGAAATTAGTTAATAACTCGGCCTGTTTAATCATTTAACGACAACAATTTCGAATACATTTTATATATTTATATGTATATTATATGTATGTGTTGTTTATCAATGGATTCGGAAACCCTCCGCGCTTTTGCGCATGCGTCGGGCGGAGTTATTTCAAAATAGGAGGAAAGTGAAGACTGGAAGGGTGATGTTTACATTTTACTGAGCGTGATCTAACAAAGAACTCCGGAAATGCGCTCATATGACACATTGCCTGACACCCCTTTCCGGTGTAAAATCGCCCAAAAGGGGTAGTCTCGGAATCCGTTGCTGAGCAGTATATGTCTATAATTTGTAACGCTTGCTGTAAAAGAAATAAAAATGCATTGTTTTATAAAGTAAAAAACGAGTGAAGACTATTGAAGCTCCCCTGACTTGGACTCTTGACTAGTGTTCCGCGGCCCACTAATACGCTATCCACGGCCCATGGGTTGGGAACCGCTGTTTTAGACTATGTGTTTAGAGTGTAGCGTGTTGGAATCAAAAAACATCACTCTGCTGTCGAGTCTCTTCAATTTATTGGCATATAACAAAGCCTGGGGCGCCCCGAGGCCTGGGCAACTGCCCGTGGCTCCAAAGCGGGAGAATGAAGAAAAAAATAGTTTAATAAACTTCAGAAATAAAGTCATATATTTTTTAAATAAATTTATTGAATATATTATTTTTGCTCTCTCTCTCTTCAGTGACCTCTATCTATCCTATTAAAATTCGAAGGTAAACAAACGTATGTATGTATGTCCGGCTATCTTCTCACGAACCGCTGAACGTTGAAGCACGTGGAAAGTACCAAAAGATGGAGAATAATCCAAGGAATCCATTTCGGCCATTTAAATTCCGAAATTACAATTAGTTAAAAAGATATTAATTAAAAACGTCATAATGAATGAATTGACGTGCTGCCATCTATTGGCAGAATGGTGAATTCATTCACGGCGGATTCTTTTTTTTTTTCCCTATTATTAGTTTTCGCATCCGGTGTTGCATTTTTTTATTTATTTAACGGAAGTTGGTATTTCCTTTTGAGCGATCTTCTGTGTTCTTCTGTGTTTGGATTTATACATTTATGTTTGTTGGGGGGAAATATTTAATCATTTTTATCCGTTCTTTTCATTATTATTCGTTTTTTTTCTTTTGCAAAACAAATATCATACTAATCCGTTTTAATTTATAAGCATAAGAATTCTCGCGTTTTCATTCAAACCATATTGTTTTAAGGTAGTAAAAAAGCTAGAACTGTAAGTTTTGATCCAACAAGAGGATTCAAAACAGATTTACGTTTGTTGGGGAAGCTTAGTGACAATATTTGTAGGGGAAAAAACAGAGGCGGGCATATGAAAAAATGTGGAATCCGAGAAATGCTGGGTTATTAACTATAAGGTAATTAAAAGGTTGGATTTAAAAATTTTAATTAAACAATATAGGATTCAAAGGATTTTTTTATGTTTTGGGGGAAGCGTAACGTTTACGTTAGCGACAATATCTGTAAAAAAAAAAATAAACCGGAGGCGGGCATATGAAAATTAGTAATAAAAAGACTAGATTTGAAAGAATATTTACATTTGTTGGGGAAAGTAAGTGACAATATTTGTTGAAAAAAATATGGAGCCAGGCATATGAAAATATGGATCCCAAGGCCTCACGTGATCTCACTTCTCTCCGCCCGGGAATATCCCATTATTCAAGATTGCCCGTGCAACGCCGGGCCATGCAGCTAGTATAATCTTAAATATATCTGAAGTTTAAAAATTCTCACCATAGTAGTATCAAGTTATATTTACAAGTAAAACATGCATATTTCTAACTAAAATTTTGTTTGATATTTAGAATACGGGCATTATAAAATTTAAAAAAATGCGTTGGATATGTGGGGTGGAGGGTGCCTTATTGTTGCCTTGCCCGGTTGGTAAAGCTACCTCGGGCTGCTTCTGAACAAAGCAGGAACACATCTCTTGCTGCTGACTATGAGCGAGCATAAACTTCAAAACCATAGTGTGACAACACAATACCATGGCACAAATAGATATACAGCAATAACGATAATAAAAACTCACATACTATTTACACACATATAGCATCTGTTGAAAATCTGGTTTCAAAGTTAGGTACACGTTAAACGAGGGGACGAGCCAAGACCTATTCTGCCATCTGTTGGTTCTTTCCAGATTATGCTTTTTACGTTAAATACGCAAATGCTCCATAGAACCCAAAAATACACTAATACTATTTGTTGCTTGAAATGAAACAGTTTACCTCAGATTGATGAGAAATATGTAGAATAAAAAAGTCGTTGTAGAAGAAAATCAGACGCTTTTTTTTCAGGTATTTTTAGGATAATTTAACTTTTGTGCTTTCATTTAATTTACAAGGGCCGTGGTCTCGAAGTCATTCAAATTGAAATCAGTTATAATTTAAATTTTAGAACACTTATCTAACAACATCTCTAATTAATTAGCTTTTTCAAGTTTTGTATTATGTTGTTTCATAAATCTCTCTCTAAGAAAAGACCCTATCATTAAATAGTATTTATATTTTGTTAAAATAAAAGAGTTTTTAATTTTTCGACTATCTTCCTTAAAGTTAAAGTTGCTTTTAAATCTTGATTATGAACATTTTAGGGTCCGTTCAAATATTACGTAAGCACACAATGGGGGGAGGGGTTTTGCGATTTGCTTATTTTTGCTGACAAGGGGGGAAGGGGAGTATGAGTGATGCTTACGTAAGACATTAAAATCCTTTTATTTCCGAAAATCTCTTGTAACTTGCACAAATAATTTAATTTAAAATATTAAATTTGAAAAAGAAGTTAAATTTGGCAAAAGAAAATTAAACTTGATTTTTGTAAGCTTAAACTTGAAATTGTAAGGAAATTAAACTTACATTTTTTTATTTTTCATTTTAAGCCGAGTTAGAGTTTTTTATTTGAATTAAGTCCTAAAATTTTTAAAATCAGATTATTATTGCTATACCTTTTGTAAAAAAAAAGAAGGGGAGGTTGCAGTTTGCTTACGTAATTATAAGAGGGGGGAGATGCGATTTGCTCATTTTTGCTGACAAGGGGGAAGGGAGGGTCAAAAAGTACCAAAAACATGCTTACATAATATTTGAACGGCCCCTTATACAACAGGATACTGAAACCAACACTCCTGAAAATGAAATGTTTTGTTATCTTCATTCGTCAAAATTGGATTATTAAAACTGCTTCTAGAGATATTTATTAAAATCAATAAAAGATAGCAGGTTTGGAAAGAGGGGAGGGAAAAAATGAATCGCCGTGACTAGCATTGCTTAAGAGCCTCAAGATAGCTTAATCCGGTATTCCTTAGAACACTTGCTATGTTTATGTATCACAGATAATTTTTCTATCGTCTGTAAGAGACTTAGTTTATAAATTTAAAAATTCGATAACTCGATACACGTGGGACGTCCAGGCAGATCAGTTAAGTGGTTAACAGTGATGATAAAGAAAATCAATTTCACTAGATTTCTTAAATATCATAACAATTTCTGGCCTACGCATAAGGGAGCTCAGTGTGAGGCCCCACCAGCCCCCTGTGTACACCCGGTTGCTGCAACATTTGTACCACCAATTCATGTGGTTATCTTTCTCCTCGAGTAGTTAATCTGTGGGGTCTCGAATCTTCATGTAGGTGGTTTTACTTCCCTATTGCATTGTATCGCCAAATGTGTGATGGCGATGCCTTTTATGAATGAGGGTAGA